>CAJQUN010000007.1:15923842-16160071 GCA_907163345.1 Haberlea rhodopensis | reverse complement strand
GGCAGCAGCTCGATATTTCCATCATATATCGTAAGCATCCGCTGTCTAAATACTATTGTGATTGTTGCTTCTTGAGTACCTGTCATAAAAAAATAATTATTATTGGTACCCAATCCTACTTGGGCCAAAACAAATTACTCCTTTGGGGGTCAACACCTGAATCAGTCTAATTTGCTTGTGTGTGTCCCGCGCGGTGTTTGCTGGTCTGTGTATTCTATGATGTGTGTGATAACTAGTATGTTGTTCTTGTTGTGTGTACTGTGTTTTGTGATGTAGTGGTCTTCGTTGGGCAGGTTGTGAGTTATAGTAACTGAGTGGTTTTCCTTGCATTAGATTTGGCACTTTTGAGCTAGGTCTGGTAGACTTATAGCTCGCTTGTGTCTCTTATGCAGCTTGGTTAACATACTCAATTCCATTTCTTAAAACCATGTCTTCTAATGAAATTGTTGTTTGAATTATAGACACTTTTGGTTCATAGACACAGATTTGATTTTGCTTTTTTCCAGTAACAGCTCAGTTCCATTTTGAGTGCTTTAATTGATATTAAAGCCTAGAGATGTGACATCATCAATGTCTCTCTGTATCTCTTGCAACTTATCGGATTAAACTTTTTGATTTTTTCCATGCCTTGACAATATGAGTAAGTTTAGCATTGTGTAAGCTAAGTCTCTGATTGTCTGCATGAAGCTTTTCATAGGAGATTTTTATGTTAGTAAACTCGGTCTTTAGAATTGTCACATTCACCTTACTTAGTACAGCTTGGTTCATTGGGCTTATCTATTTGACATTTGTTTTCGGCTTTGAATATCTCAAATGATTCAGCTAACAGTTTATAATCATTTGCCATGTCATGTAATGCAATACTAATTCTTCTCTTGAGAATTCATTAGAATCAAAGTCAAATACCTCAACGGTCTGACTTGTTTCTTTGTCTACCATTAGACACTGTACTTCTTCATCGCTATCACTTGACGATTCTTCTGAACTTTTTGATTCCGAGTCAGTCTGAGCCCACTTCTTGTTGATTTCCTCAGCTACAAGGACATTCTGTACTTTACATTGGTACCCTTTTCAATCTTTGTGAAGCTTCTTCTTTCGATCATCTCGATATCTTTCTTTCCTTTCATCCTTCCTCGGTCTGGTGCATTCTGTAATGAAATGTCCAGACTTACCACAGTTGTAGCAAGCCTGATCATTATTAGCAGTTTCTTTTCTTTGCTTGTAATGATGAAAAGGTTTAAAATTCTTTTGTTCTTAGACATGAATATTTACTAAACTTCTTAATAAATAAAGGCATATCATCGTTACTCATTGTTCCATAGATCAATCTGGATGGGTGGATTGTTCTGGTATAGCTGTCAGTGCTTTGGTTGACAGAGAGGTAGATGGTTCCGCTTCCCATTTGGTGGCCAGCTCGAACTCAATAAGCTTTGAGGTCACCGAACAGATCATGTAGCTCGATCTTGTTCAGATCTTTAGATCTCTCATGACAATAGTTTTGATGTCTCATTCCTTAGGCAATGCTCTCATAACTTTTAGAGCAATTTATCTGTTGGAATAGTCCTTTCGAAGACTGCTTAGTTCGTTGACTATGCCAGTCACTCTTTCATCAAACTCATTCAGAGTTTCTCCATACTTCATTTTGATACTTTCAAATTTTTGCAGGGCAACAATTAGCTTGTTTTCCTTTGTCTGGTCGTTTCCCTCACAGAGCTGTGCAATCTTCTCCCAGATTTCCTTAGCAGTGGGGTACATCTTAATTTTGTCGAACATGTGTTTTGTCCAATGTTTGGAACAAAATATCATTGGCTACATTATCCATATTGACCTTTTTCTTTTCTTCATTAGTCTAAGTTGCCCTATCTTTTTCAACCATCTGAAGTTCACCACTTGATATTCCTGCGGCGTTATTTGACTTTCAGAATCTTCATTGGCAGTCTATAATGACGTACCACATGTCATCATCTTGTGCAGATAAGTGAGTTTGCATACGGATTCTCCAATCATCATAATCTTCTTTGAGGACATGGGAATCTTACTGAAAGATGCCATCGGTTCGAGTATTCTATTGATTAAGAACATGCGCTCTGATACCACTTGTTAGGATCGGATGAGAGAATTTAGAGAGGGGTTAAATAAACACTCTACTAATTTGGTTCTTTTTCTTTTGAACGGATTGATTTCAGCTGGGTTAGCAGATGAAATCTACTTCTTAATCGAACTAAGCTCAACATACCACTTTTAGAATGAGTGCAGAATCGTCTGTTCAAGTTAGGAAGACCGGTCTGAGGACTTAAATACAAATGAGTGCAGAATGTAAATAGATAAGATATGTTTCTGGAAGTTCGAAGGCAATTCTTTCTACATCTCCCATTTTTCAATTAAGGAAGGACCGAATGATCCACTAGAAGACTTTGAGTAATACAAAGAAAGCAATTCCTTCAGCTGGATTTACCCACTACCAGACTGAAACTCCTAGCACTCAATCTGTTCAGACACAAGCCGTCTGACAGTTATAACAAATACACTCTTCTAGAGTGAAAGATACTTAGCACAAAGCGATCTTAGATTGATCAGATACATTAGTGAAACATGCTTTAAGACTTTGAGTAGATCGGCACAATTGGATTTTCGTTGATAGAGTTCTGCTCGAATAAATGCTTGATGATGAATGTTGGTAGCGTATATGTTTTATCAGCATATAAGTTGCATCCTTGTATAGGCGTCTTTGTCAAAGTTAATATTTCCTTTTATGTGCAACTATGAACTCTGTCAATTTCATCTTCTGAAAAGTGTATGCAGCTACGAATTAAAGTCTTCTGTCTTGTTCATTGTGAAGACTTTCCTTCTCGTCTGTCTTTCAGCGTTTGTCAGAGAGGATCTATTTTGTCTAGTTACCCTCTAAGGTAGCTTTTGTCAACAGTTGTAATAAGTCTTTTTCAGCATTAAATGCATCATTAAATGCTTCAATAAATAGCCGTTGATCTTCTAGACTGATTTACACAATGGTATTGAGTCAGTCTAGTCTGATATCAGTATGTCTGGTTCGATCTGATCTATTTATTTCAGTATCGGTCTGTCTGCTTTGATTTAATATGTTTTTGTCATCTTTAAAATCTTGAACCAACAAATTTTTCCTTTTTGACGATGACAAAACTTAACTCCTTTTCTTATAGACAATTCTATTACTTATGTTCAAAATAAATGAACTAACTTTTTACTTCAGATCGGTTTATGTCTCTGAGCCTTTTAGTTCAAAATAAATGAACTATTCAAAATAAACTGCTACTTCGATCCAACGGAAACCAACGGGTCATTAGATCTCGTCCAACTCAAAGCATCTGAATCCATAATCCAACAGGTAATTTTATCTAAAATCCCAAAAAAAATGAAGGCTTATGGAGGAATTCGTGGGAGAGGGGTTTGATGGGAAGTGGTGAAAAGTGAGAATGAATGAATCAAAAGAAGACAAAAAGATAAGTGGATGAGGAATAAGAATCAGAGGTGCATCAAGAAAATTACATGCAAATTCTTGGATTTCAGAGGAACCTCATGATTGATTCAGTTGATTGGCAAAACTGATTCGAGAGGAAGCATCGGTAGGCGTGTACGTAAAATCCTACACAATGCACATAAAACCTTAAGTGTACTGGTAGGCGATACATAACTATGTAAGGTTATTTTTATAATTTTAACAGGAAATAGATTTATATGAAAGCAATCTCTTTTGCAAACTGGGCCAAAAATGTTTTTTACCTGTTGAATTTCTCCCAAGTTTTTTCCTGTGCATGTTCTCTATTTTGTTTGGCTATCAAATTTAGAAGCCCAATGGTGGCCAAGTCGGACTCAAATAAAATCAAGTCCTGACAACTTTCATTACTATTATTTTATGTTCTAACTTCACCGTGAATATCAAAACTTCGGCGCCGCACGCCGCCGCAGCAGACAGGTGGAGATGTCTAGGACACTGGTGCAGCCGATCGGCCAGAAGAGGCTTACCAACGTAGCGGTCGTCCGCCTCAAAAAGCACGGCAATCGTTTCGAAATCGCTTGTTATAAGAATAAAGTCCTATCTTGGCGCTCTGGCGTGTATGTGTTCATATGTGTGTGATTTCGTAAATTTGTTTTGCTAACGTTTTATCATGATTTTACTGCAAATGTGAAGTAGTTATGATAATTTAGTCATGGTTTGAGATTGGTCATGTTTTGTGCTGGAATGGTCGTTTTTGTTTATTTTTAACATTTGAGCTGGTGTGAGTGATGGTGATAAAAATATTATATACCATGGGTAAGTATGTAATAAAGATTGGGCGGACGATTAAGTGGATTGATAGAGTGTTGGTTGGGAACTTGGGGATAAATTAACATTTTCAGAAGTTTTCATCTCAGTTTTCTTATTATTATTATTTTATTTTTTCATTTGAGGGGGTGAGCAGACCTTGCTCAGCCTGTTCAGTCTGCCTCGTCATTCAAGAGTTAATTTTTTTGTCTGGGAACATACTGAAATTTACTGGGTTGTAGGTGATCAAGAATGTTGGTTTTAGAATGGAATTGGAGAGAAACTTGTTGATAATGAGATAATGTTGTTCTAATTTTTATTTTATTGTCCCTCTTAATCTGTCTCATAACTATGAAGACACTTAGAAAACCACCCAACATGATAAGTGATTGTTTGAGCCGATACAGTTGTGGACTAGAATTTTTTGTTTTTTATTTTTGCAGTCACCGATGCTTGTTTATTGATTTTAGTGATAGACTTTGTTTTAACAGATTTTGGAGTTAGTACTGATATTGGTAATCTATGGTCGCAGAGAGAAAGAGTGGATGAAGTGTTGCAATCTCATACAGTCTATTCCAATGTTTCAAAGGCGTTTCTTGCTAATACAAAAGATCTAACTGCAGCATTTGCTACAGATGATCAAACCAAAATATGTTTGGAAGTCAGTCAATTCTATTTTTTTGTTTTCATGTGACTCCTGTCTTATCTTATGGGTTTTCTTGTGGCATTTACACGGTGTTCTATGCTTAGTATGTGGTAGTGATATTTACTGTTGGGCGTCAAACCTTTTTGATTTTTTTGAATGCTGTTATTGAAACAGTAAGCGGAGCTGGAAATAAATGTGCATGTAACTGATCTGAGATGAAGTAAGTAGTGTTGGTTGTCATCTTAATACTTAGATGGCTTTGTTTCTTGTCTTCAGAAATTTATAAAAATCGTATTTCTCAATATGCATGCTTGCTGTGTTAGTTATTAAAAACACCCACTAGGTCAGTGCCTAGGCTCATTGTGCTGGGATCTTTGAAATGTCCCATTGAGTCCATTGGATGATTATATTGGATCCGATTCAGTTTATTCACTGGAAGCACAGTTCATCAGCTGCTGCCTTGACATTGGGTTGGTAGGTGTGAGAAAGTCTTTTGTTTTGGCTACTTTTGAAAAATTAAAGGTTGTATGTTATTCATTTCTGCTTCAAATCGAACTATATCAGTTTCTACTGGAGAACTCACTTGAATTTGGCTGCCCACATGAAATATTGTCTCCTCATAACACGATTGATCTGTGGAACTTGATAAAAAGTGATTATTTGACTGTTGCAGATTTGGAGAAAGGGAGAGTTACAAGTTGCAGGAAAGGAGAGGGATTTCGAAATTATTCAAGTCAATTTAGGGACATTGCAACTTTAGTAATGCAGAAGACTTTCAATCCTGAAACTCGACGACCTTATACTATAAGCATGATTGAGCGACTCATGCATGAAATACATTTTGCTGTTGATCAAATAGTAGCTCAAAGAAACAGGTTTGTTACATTTGAATTCATTCACCTGCTACGGTCGTATATTGTCCAAATGTTTGCTAAATAAGCTAATCTCCTTTCCCACAACTTTGTTGAGCTTCTTGAAATGGACATATTGTTGATTGGCCATCCAACTTCTCAAATACCCCCACCCGCTCTCTCTTGTATGCTTGTAGTTGAACAAGTTTTATAAGCTTTATAAGTATGTGTGAGAAACATTTTTTGGTTACTTTAATATTCAGATATCATTCTTTCTTATTTACCTGAATTCACCCCTAGTTTCTGTCTTAATGGTTTCTTACTTTCTATAATGGGAGAAATGTGTGTACAATATTTTTGCAGTAGTTTAATGTCTTACAAAGGTTTGAACAACATACAGGCTTTAGAAGTCATTAAAGAGCTTCAGAAACACTTTCCCATAAAGCGATCACCTATGAGGACTACGATTAAATGTGCCTGAATCAGAATGTATCCAGTCTCTTGGAAAAAATCATTAGCTGGAATTCCACGGTTGTTTCGAGAGAATGAATCTGGAAGTCAGCTCTCTACTGTAAGTCTGTGATCTTTCTTACTCTGGGTTTCAATGATAGCTTTAAGCTGTATATACCCTCAAAGTTCAAACTTAAGAAACCTGTTCTCTTCTAGAAAATGAGGTACTTACTTCCAGGTACATCAACCAATAAAAATGACTTGGCTTTTAATGTCACACCTGTTAAAATGATGTTACATTAATGAGATTAAAATCGTTTTTTTAACCCTACAATAACTTTTCATCTTGATTGTTAGCACGACAGTAGAAAATTTGGTGGTACTGTTTCCGTACATGGAAAAAAAGTCTAATTCAAACACTTTTTTTCTGAACCAAATTGCATCCATATTGTGAGATAGATTTGTGAACTGGAAGCCGAGTCTCTTTCGTGACTGCGATGCCTTGATGAGGCATCTACAAGGAAGATTAGACATTCTTGCAGTCAACGTTCACACAGATACCGATACCTCAGTTGATCGTTACGATGATCTTGAAGATGAATCATCAAGCATGCAGAAGGATTCTGCACGGCCAGTTGTTCAGCTTAGTGAGAAGCTGCAGAAGCAAACTCTCCCTGCCAAAGATGGGCAGTCCGAGGGAGAGGGAAAACAACAAAGATGCAGCACGTGCAACGCGCTTGTGGGTAATGCCGAAGAGTACAGGGAACACTTCAAAAGCGAGTGGCACAAACACAACCTAAGACGAAAGACTAGGCAACTTCCCCCCTTGTCTGCTGAAGATCGCCTGGCTGATTTGGAATTTGGTGACTACAAAGCTGATTTGAAGGATTACTCGTTTTGAGGAGTGGAGGAATTTTTTCTTTTAATATTTTTAACTCTTTTTATAATATATATATATATATAATTCATATATTATGGTGATAATGTATGTATAGATTTTTTTTTTTGATTTGACACCTTTTATTGCACATGCCAAGTGATGCAAGGTTTTGTTTGGTAATAGTATTAAATTTGTATTTGGATTGTTTTTTGTGTAGATAATTTTGTATCTTAGAGTTCAAAAATTACAATAACCGAGTATTTTTTATGAAAGTGGTATGAAACGTAATAATATATTTAAGGGAAAACTTCAAGAGCCGTACCAAAAAACATGCAATCATTAAGTACATTTTATTTGAAAAGACAAAAACACCCTTTAATCCCAGATTTTCCATCGTGGCTTTCCATCTTCTTTTCCGACTTCATTCAAGCTCATGTAAACTCCCAATCTTATTTCGATTCTTCCAGAATTCATTCCAGCGCTTCCTTTCATCTGGTAATTTCGTTCCAATCTTTCTCGTAAACTCCATTTTTATTTCTTCGTATTTTTGGGGGAACATTCTGTGACTACTATTTACATGGCTCCAAAATCAATCAAGAGTATTCGGGCAAAATCTCCAAGGAAGACGATAACACAAAGAAAAACCTTGAGGAAATCTGGTATGTAATGGTGGATTTCCGTTTCCTAATGAATGTTTTTTGATATTATTATGGTTTTAATGTTGTTTAATTTACCGATTATTGTTGTTTAAATTGTATTGTTGAAAATTTAGGGTTTGAATTTTTCTCTATTAAGATTACGGCATGAAAGGTTTTTTCTGATTAAAGTTCTTTTCATTTTTCTGATTACTGTTTCTGATGCACGAAATATTCATGTAAATGTATTTTTTGATGCACGAAAAATTATTTGTTTAGTGGGATTTCATTTTAGATCGTTCTGTCAAGATATTCTGATGCACGAAATCTCCATGTAAATGTATTTTTATGCACGAAAATTTATTTGTTTAGTGGATTTCATTTTAGCTCGTTTGAATGGTTTAGTGTAAGGTATTTTTGATGCACGAAAAATACATGTAAATGTATTTTTGGTGCACGAAAAATGTGGGAATTACAGAATGGCAATCAATATCTTTTTTTTATTTCGTTATTGTCAAAGTGTAGTATATAATCACTAACGTATCCTTAATTGTTGTTTTCATCTCAGCATCGCCCTCCGCTCTCGCCAACCGACCAAGATATAACCAAAAATGGAACAGATCTGCATTTTACAGAGCAAACATGCAGGCTGTGGTTTCAAACCTAAAGAAACTTAATCTTCGAGAAGACCATTTGGTAGTGTTGCAGCAAACACCATTTTGGCTCATTGTGAATGGAATTCAAAGTGACCGAGTGGTCCTTGATCATTGCAAGAAGCGTGATCTCGCAATTATGGAAATTATTTCTTGCTTCAACAAAGATTACTCTGAATTCACATTTGGGGATTACAGAATGGCGATCAATATCAATGATGTCCGTTTAATTTTTGGAATAAGGGATGGCATTGAAGACATTGATATGCAGTTGGTAGATTATCCACGCACATCATTCTTAAATAGGTGCTTCCCTGAGAAAGAGTCAAAAAAGTGATTGTAGAATGAGCAAGAGCTCGATTGACAAGAAATTGACATTGAAAGTAGCAAGGCGGGATTCAACTACGGTACATGATGTTGCCAGATTGGTGACACTGTACTTGCTGGCAACATTCTTCATATCTACTAAATCATCAAACCTGTCATGGGCGTACACAGCCTTGGTGGATGACATTGATAAAATTTGCACGCACAACTGGTCGGAACACGTATTAAAGACTTTGTTATTCAGTTTAGTTCAATCAAACACAAAAAAACACTCTGGATGTGTTCCTCTAATACCTGTAAGTCGTATAGTAATCCCCACTTGAAATTAATTTCTTTAATTTTTGTTGATAACATTGTTTCACATTTATGTGTAGTATTGGCTATGCGAGAGGACAAACCTGATTGATCCAGTTGATGTAAACTTGTTCACAAGGTTCATGAAATGGGATCTTGAAGAGTTATACAAAAAGCTCCGGTCGATTAAAATCAAGGAGCTTGACCGTGCTTACGTAAGTATAGTGAACTCCGTTTATTATGTATGTAAAATCACTTACGGTGCATGTATTACTGCAAAAGTAAAATGATGCACGAACATTTTTATACTGGTGCACTAACACTTGAACTTATATTGTTGTTGAAACTTATATCGATGCACTAACTTTTGAACTTATACTGATGCACGAACATTTTTGTACTGAGCCTAACTTTTTTATTCTGGTGCACGAACATTTGAAGTTTTATCTTGGTGCATGTATAATAACACATTAATTTACTGCAAAAGTAAAATGATGCACGATCATTTTTATACTGGTGCATGAACATTTGAACTTATATTGTGGTTGAAACTTATATCGATGCACTAACTTTGAACTTATACTGATGCACGAACATTTTTCTACTGAGCCTGAACTTTTTTATTCTGGTGCACGAACATTTGAAGTTTTATCTTGCTGCATGTATAAACACATTAATTTACTGCAAAAGTAACATGATGCACGAACATTTTTATACTGGTGCACTAACATTTGAACTTATAGTTGTTGAAACTTATATCGATGCACTAACTTTTGAAATTATACTGATGCACGATCATTTTTGTACTGGTGCGCTAACATTTGAACTTATATTGTGGTTGAAACTTATATCGATGCACTAACTTTTGAACTTATACTGATGCACGAACATTTTTCTACTGAGCCTGAACTTTTTTATTTTGGTGCACGGACATTTGAAGTTTTATCTTGCTGCATGTATAATAACACATTAATTTACTGCAAAAGTAACATGATGCACGAACATTTTTATACTGGTGCACTAACATTTGAACTTATATTGTTGTTGAAACTTATATCGATGCACTAACTTTTGAAATTATACTGATGCACGATCATTTTTGTACTGGTGCGCTAACATTTGAACTTATATTGCGGTTGAAACTTATATCGATGCACTAACTTTTGAACTTATACTGATGCACGAACATTTTTCTGCTGAGCCTGAACTTTTTTATTCTGGTGCACGAACATTTGAAGTTTTATCTTGCTGCATGTATAATAACACATTAATTTACTGCAAAAGTAACATGATGCACGAACATTTTTATACTGGTGCACTAACATTTGAACTTATATTGTTGTTGAAACTTATATCGATGCACTAACTTTTGAAATTCTACTGATTCACAAACATTTTTGTACTGGTGCGCTAACATTTGAACTTATATTGTTGTTGAAACTTATATCGATGCACTAACTTTTGAAATTATACTGATGCACGCACATTTTTGTACTGATGCACGAACTTTTTTATTCTGGTGCACGAACATTTGAAGTTATCTTTGTGCATGTATAATAACACATTAATTTACTGTAAAAGTAAAATGATGCACAAACATTTTTATACTGGTGCACTAACATTTGAACTTATATTGTGGTTCAAACTTATATCGATGCACTAACTTTTGAACTTATACTAATGCACGAACATTTTTGTACTGGTGCACGAACATTTTGTACTGGTGCACGAACATTTTTGCACTGGTGCACTAACATTTGAACTTGTACTGGTGCACGAACATTTTTGTATTGGTGCTCGAACATTTTTACTCTGGTGCACTAACTTTTAAATATTAATATAGATGCATAAAAGTTATATTGGTGCATTAACATTTGAGCTTATCTTGGTGTTTGAACCTTGAACCTATACTGATGCACTAACTTTTGAACCTATACTGATGCACGAACATTTTATACTGGTAACATTTGAACTTATATTGATGCATGAAAGTTGTACTGGTGCACGAACATTTTTATATTGGTTCTTGAACATTTTTACACTGATGCACTATAAACAATTGGATGCAGATAAAGGAAATAAGTTTACCAATGTCAATTGAAGAAGGTGAACTTCTGCACCTCATTGTTAGCGATAAACCAGAATCACCTATCTCTTCTCATTCAACCCAACAATATACACAAGACAACCAAAAACAACAAAATCAAGAACCAACAATTGTTGAACCACAACCTGCAGAACAACAAATAATTGATGAACAACCAATGACAGAAGAAAATCCGAATGAGTCAACAATCCTGTTTTATGCATCTACACCAGATACCACAATAGCTGAGGTTTTGATTGATCTGAGAGAGCATAATACAGATGATAATTTATACGAGCCAGAAGATGTGGATTCTGAAAGTCCTCAGCCGGCGGAAACATCTCAAAAATCAGAATTTACTCAAAATGAAGAATTATTGGCTCAACTTGAAGAATTAAAGGCAGCGTTTTTGACAAAGGAATTGGAGTTGCAGGAATTACAAATAAAATTTGATTCCTTTGTTCAAGAAAAGGAAGTAATGCCTACACCAGAATTCCTTGAACAAGCAGAAATCAGGATACATCTTGAGGAATCAAAAACAATACTTCTGATGAAGGAAGAGGAGCTGAAAGAGTTGCATACAAGATATGATGAACAGAAGAAACAAATGGAAGATCTTGAACATATAAATTTACAACTCCACGACCAAATTCAAAGAATTAAACATGATAAGGACAAAATTGAGAACGAGCTGAGCAGCACAAAAGCAATTAGTCAGCTGTTGAGTGACGAAAATCAGAAACTCGTCAAAGAAAATGCAGAACAGACATCGATGGTCAAACGTATCAAGAACAGAATGGACAGAATGAGCAAAAAGATAAGGACCACACTTACCCTGAGCATAAAAGAGCTAAGAGGTCAAAACAAAACGAAGAAACGGAAGAAGAAGATAAACTACAAAATGTAAGCAAGGACATTGTACACTTGCAGGACGATGATGATTTTGAAAATAAGGTGAAAATTGCGAAAAAGAACAAGGAAGGGCCATTAATTTTTAAACAACAAATGTTGCCTTCAAACGTTTGACAAAAGTAGAAAGAGATTTCATAATGGAAGTTAACAAGGAGCATGGACAATGGTACGCCTTAAATGTTTTTTTTAAAAAATATTATAAACATTGTTCGAAACCAAAATTGTTGGACTTTATCATTCTGTGCAGGGGAGTCATATGGACGGACAATATATCACAAAAGACAATACATGTTCGAGATATTGGCGCCATTCTCAACGGACTGTCAATTCACAATGATGTATGAGATTTACATTAACCATTTCTCTTAAGACATTAACAAAGTATTTGTGCACTTATTAAATGTTGATATTCACTTAACTTGTGACAATATCTTATCATGACTCTCAGATTATTGACCGTTGGGCCATCATTATCAACAGATTCATGGCGAAAAAAGGAGAGAAGAAGTTGTCATATGTATTTGACAGCATGTGCTGGGTAATAAAACTCAACCTAATTATTAATTTTTGTTAAATTTTTATGCATCAGATTTTTTTTCTTTTTGAATCTTTACAGTTGTATGTTGTACAAATAACAAAATCGGTGTACTGCCAAGAGGTTGCAAAACACCTAATTGATGACAAGCTAGCCGACGCCATGAATTACCGTTTCTTGATTTTCCCAATAAACACATGCGGTCGTGAGTACCCCGCTTGTCACACCTGGCTACACTAGACATTGCTGGTATTTGATACTCAGGAATGTCAGTGGACGCATTACAATTCTATTAGGCCACGAAGGGAAGAAGAAACCGATTATTACTTTGAAAGTGCAAAACTACTGGTAATTTTGATAATTAGTTTGCTTTGTCCAAATACTCTAAGTAAATTACAAAATAATATGAACTCTTCTTAAATTTACAGATAGAATACATCAATGAAAAAATGGAAAAAATTATACAAGAGGACCCCATATCAAAGGGTGTGCAACACAGTCAGAGTGAATACAATTATGGTATTGAGCCATACAAAGAAGCAGCACAACAGAAGCTTGGCTCCGTAGACTGTGGCATATTCGTCTGCATGAATATGGAGAAAGTTATGAGAGGGGAACCAGTGCCAAAGCATTCAAACTTGGATTATAATACTGGTTACCGGGTTAAGATGTCGAAAAGTATAATTCAAGATGTAAAAGGCTCTTAGTTCTTTATTTCTAACTTCTTCAAAATGTATAATATTTTGTAGTTCTTATTAAATTTAGGTAACTGATGAATGCAACTTGTATATACTAGTTCAAGAACTAGATATTGGTACACGAACATAATTTATAGTGGTGCCAAGAAATATATTATACTTGTACTTGAACAAAACATCAATGGTGCACGAAAATAAAATATATTGGTGCACGAACATTTAAAACTTATATGGTTGCATGAACTTATATTGGTGCACGAACTTTTAAAACTTATATTGGTGCACTAACTTTTGAACGTATACTGATGCACGAACATAAGCTAACTGTTTCAACAAGATTACATTGGTGCACGAACTTGTGAAAGGAAAAGGCAACATAACTGGTCACGAACTCAACATAAATGGTGCACGAACTAAGATTACATTGGTGCACGAACTAAGATTACATTGGTGAACGAACTTTTGAACGTACACTGATGCACGAACATAAGCTAACTGTTTCACCAAGATTACATTGGTGCACGAACTTGTGAAAGGAAAAGGCAACATATCTGGTGCAGGAACTCAACATAAATGGTGCACGAACTAAGATTACATTGGTGCACGAATTAAATCTCCAGAACACCATAATATAAACTCATACTGCATAACATTATAGTGAAATAAATTTCTTCAAAAGCTTTCATAAATCATCCAATAGGTTCCTTACAAGTTTTCTTATTGTGGCCATGTTTATTACAACGACTACAACACAACTGTCTAATGTTTTCACCTTTAGATCGAATTCTTCTCTTCTTTAGACGCCCAGGTTGCCTTTTTTGTTTGGGGGGGTAATACATTTGTTTCCATTCCAACCAGAGGAACATCAACCTTCGCGTATCTTGGAATAGGAAAAATGACTCATTCATAGCATAGCCTATACATACTAACATGAAAAAATTTGTCAACTACTTCATTAATTGCCAATTTATTCCTCATAAATACAGCAATTGCATGTGGACATGGGAATCCATCCAACTACCACTTGTAGCATGGACATGTTTTATTGTCAAGGCGCACAGTAACTGTAGGGTATGAAAACACTTCAAAGTAGCAATCAGAAGACATCTTAATATTCCATGCACGACCTTCATTTACATAAGATGCCCATTTCTTTTCCATCCGAGCACACAATACCCCACTCCATCGTTGTGCCATTAATCTCCTAGCCGAAAACAAGCACATCAACTTAACCCTAATAAAATCAACCATATGTGTAATAGGAAGACCCCTTGCCTCTAATATCCAAGAATTGAATGACTCGGCTGCATTGGAATACATCTCTCCATATCTCATCCCAGTAGAGTATGCATTAGTCCACTTATCCAAAGAAAGTCCTTGTAAGAAATCTTCCAAAATTGACCCACCTTCTCGTTTGAAAACAACTAGCTTTTCATTAAAAATAGCCACTGTCGGTGAGTAAACACATTCATCGAGCAAAAAATATAATCTCTCTCGAAACTTATTTGAAAAGTGTTTACCAGCATATCGATCACGGAGGTTGCACTTTAAATGATATAAACAAAAAAAGTGTTTCAGAGAAACTCCAAACACAACATGTAGCGCCTCCATCAAACCAATATTACGATCGGATATATATACAACATCTTCACCATTGTCTAAAATTCTGTTCAAATAAGATAAAAACCAAAGCCAATTATCGTAGTTCTCGGAGTCCACAACAGCGAAAGCCAAAGGGAACAAACCTTGCAAAATAAAACATCACTATGTTAATTGCAATATATTTTCGTTCACCAGAAATCCCAAATTATAAGGGTGCACAAACATAATAACACTTGTGCACGAACATAAATTATAATGATGCACGAAAATAATATACTGATGCACGAAGGAAAATTGTGATGTATAACTGGTGCACGAAACTTACTAAAAGTAACTGGTGAACTAAACTTATTAAATGATGCACGAAATAATAGTAAATATAATGATGCACGAAACTAATATAAACATTACTGATGCACGGAATTTACATAAATTAACTGATGCACGAAAATAATATACTGATGCACGGAAAAGACTTGTGATACACGAAACTTATATAACTACAACAATGGCAAGGCTTTATAAATATCTGGTGCACGAATCTTATTTTGTAATAAGATTCGTGCACCAGTTTGGTTATGTTCGTGCACCATTGAGATTCATGTTCGTGCATCACTTATTGTTGTGTACCTTGATTCCCATCATTCGCTGTCGCTGACAGAAGGGTGCCCTTGAATCGAGATTTCAAAAATGTTCCATCAAGGAATAACATTTGACGACAATGTTTAAACCCGTCAATGCTGGCACGAAATGAAACGAACAAACGGAAAAATCGGTTGCTGTCATCAACTTCAAGCTCAATAAAACTTCCAACATTTATCGTTCTCGCCGCATCAACGTACGAATTCAATTCCTGGAACGACTCATCATAATTTCCAAAAGCAATAGATCTAGCCTTTTCCACACTTCTCCATGCCTTACTATAAGTAATATCCAAGCCATAATCTCTTTTTATCAACTCCGATACATCAATTGCAGAAAACTTAGGATTTGAAGACAATCGATCAGCAATAATTTCAGATATTAAAACAGAACTCATCCTTTTAGATTTGTCTTTCATCATTCTGAGCCCACAAGTGTGTATGTTGTTCAATTTCTTTATATAAAAAGACCTATCCACTCTTGAGATACTTGCATTTACAAACCAACCACATCCTTCATCATGCTTTCTCCCACACTCGGCAACAACCCTAACCTTATTGTTTTTTACATAGTTGAAATCAAAACCAACCTCCACCGAATATTTACTCAATTCACAGCGAAACTCTTCTACACCACCACTAAACTTTTGACCAACCCTACTTATAATTGATGACCAACTGGAACATAACAACAACTTCTCTTTGCCTTTAACATTACGTCGGAGACGATCAGAATCAAATTCTGGAGATGAATTACATGCTTGTTCAATTTCATCACGTGCACCTGCAACATTATTTTCCCTACTATCTATAAGGTCAGTTGCCTCGCATGCACCATTATCCCCAACATCAACAAACGATGTCTGCCAATTCCTACTTCCTGAAGAAACTCTAGGGTATGCAATTCTTTCATCATCAACATCAACTGTCAACAACCGGACGTCTATAATCTTACATAGAACAAATATATTCCTTATATCGTCTTCATTAGTCAAACAACATTTAGGGTGTCCAGGTATAGAATACTTAAAGGATATTCCATCAAAGTTGTAATCACTCCATTTACGAATTGCCGAAGATTTTAACTCCATTAAAGAAAAGCTGAAAGTTACGTTAAAAACTTGTGTTTCCTGTCTAAATTTCAATAAAAGCATAATTCCAAAATCCATTGCTTCCAACCAATGACACGGAAGAGCAAAAATTTAGAGAAGAATCTATTATCTCTACAAAAAAACTTACCTTCCTTTAACTCAAACGATCGATGCCATCAGTTTTATGCGCTCCAAACAAACGTATATCACTTCCTTCTCCTCGATTCAAAGAAATTTCAAATTACAAAAAAGTTAGCTGCTTCGATTTTTGGTGCAGAGTGATCAAAGGTGATAGATTTTACGTGAGAGAGGAGAAAAGATTTTACGTGAGAGAGGAGAAAAGATTTTACGTGAGAGAGGAGAAGGTTTTACGTAAAGAGTTAATAAAAAAATTAGGTTTAGAGTTTTTTTTATAATTAAAGGGTATTTTAGGAACTAGAAAATACTTTTGCAAACTAACTCTTTAAAAAGTGGACTTATGTGAATATAATTATCTCATAAGTGTATGTTTTTGTACACATTATTTTTTCTAAGACTTATTTGAAATATATTTTTGAAATAGTACAAATATGCAATTTTCCCTATATTTAAAGGCGTAAAAATTGATGAAAGTATATTTGAGGCAAGTCTAAAAACAAGGTGATAAGATTTTATCTCGTGAAATGTGAAATTACCAAATTGGCTATTTAACTTTTGGTTCATTTTGTCCGTTTTAAAAAATTGTTCAGGCTGACCGCTGACGGTATATGGTTGGTTGTGAAATGCTTTGTATCTCAAACTTGTCCTCGATTATTAGCATCTCCTGTGGAATATAGATCGAACCACAATAATTCTTCGGTGTACTTCGTTAACTAGTATGTAGCACGTGCTTCGCACGCAGAGCCATATTTTGTACCTCATTATTATTGTTGTTATTATTTTTATTAGTTAATTCAATTATTAGGATGTATAATTCGAATTTAGAGAATTTATATAAGTAGTTATAGATTTTAATATATTAATAATTTACTTTAGTTAATTTTATTATAATATTTCATAGAATTAATTGAGGTATGTGGGTTCCTCTTTTATTCGTATACCATGCCACTTCTTACTTTAATTTTTATATCAAATAATTTAGCCTATAAATTTATAAATTTATTCTAATTATGTAAATGACATTGTTCTAACTTAGTTAACATCTTTATTTATTACGTTTATTGTTAAACACTTAACATTTTATTATATTTATAATATAAGATAAAAAGTGATTTAATATGGAAAATGAAGAGGTGCGATAATTTATATTAATAGTTATATATTAAATACATTTATTTTATCATAATATTTTTTAATTATTATGTTTTTTTTATATTTTTTACTATACATTCTTTTACTACTACTGCTATTGTTGTTGTTGTTATTATTATTATTATTTAGGATGCACAATTTGAATTGTCTTAACTTACTTAACATATCTAATTATTATGCATTATTGTTAACACTTAGTATATTTCATTTTATTATTTTTACTATTATTAATATTTTTAATAATTAGTAATTATGATGTACTAATTAAGAAAATAATCTTGTAAATTCAAAGTGTGGAAAATGAAGAGGTGATAATTTATGTTATAGATTTTAATACATTATTAATTAATAACTAAATGAATGTTAATAATTCTACTATTCATTTTCCTTTTATGTCCCTTGTTAATATTATGAGTTTACAATTATATTCCTATGAAATTTTTATTTGTGTAAGAAAGTATAGGAAAAAATGGCAAAGTTGTGAAATCATAATGAAAAACTTTGCCTTTTTAATAATTAGTAATTATGATGTACTAATTAAGAAAATAATCTTGTAAATTCAAAGTGTGAAAATGAAGAGGTGAGAATTTATATTATAGATTTTAATACATTATTAATTAGTAACTAAATGAATGTTAATAACTCTACTATTCATTTTTCTTTTAAGTCCCTTGTATTATGAGTTTACAATTATATCCCTATGAAATTTTTATTTGTGTAAGAAAGTATAGGAAAAAAGGACAAAGTTGTTAAATCACAATGAAAAACTTTGCCCTTTGATCCACACTTTTAGAAAATAATCTTGTAAATTCAAAGTGTGAAAATGAAGAGGTGAGAATTTATATTATAGATTTTAATACATTATTAATTATTAATTAGTAACTAAATGAACGTTAATAACTCTACTATTCATTTTTCTTTTAAGTCCCTTGTATTATGAGTTTACAATTATATCCCTATGAAATTTTTATTTGTGTAAGAAAGTATAAGAAAAAAGGACAAAATTGTTAAATCACAATGAAAAACTTTGCCCTTTGATCAACACTTTTATAGGAGTATAGATTTGTTCTTTGAATTATCTGTCACCGCATGAATACCAAATAACCCAAGATGCAACGCGTAGACAGACCCTAATTCCAAAATCGATTATTTCTATTTCAGAATCCACAACGCCAATTATAGAACGACCTATTCCAAATCTCATTCTCCGGACTAGGTCTTGGCTGCCCCTTGGGGTAGCTACCCATGGGTTATATTCATCACGTCATTCGAAATATTCCAACTAATCATTCAAAATATTCACAACCTCATTGGGCACTACCCCATGGGTAGCCAAAACATTTCCATTTGAAGATGGATCGGAATCAAACCAACTGGAACAACTCAATCCTAATTTCATAGGATTCCAATTTAGTAGATTTAGTCCTTAATCAACTATTAATAGAAAGCAACGATGATACAGTTTACAAGGTAATGAAACAATAAAACTATTTTATTTAAAATCTTATCCTCGCACACTTGCAACGTACAAGGAGGCAATACTTGTGCACATGGGGAAAAAGATACAATTTTTTTGACAGGGTACAGCCAAATGCTCCCCTAGGCTACAAAGTGCAGTAGTTTCAATCCCACGGGTAGGTTTCGCAACGAGCCTTAGGAGCAATAGAATATGCTACAAACGGACTTGATTCACAAACAAGAGATGAACATAAGAAACCAAGCAACAGTAAATCATTTCTGCTCAACTCTTAATTCTTCTACAATAAACTCAGATTCAAGCCAATCCAAACTATACATACTCACATATTCGAAAAATGAAGAGGGGCAGGGAGCCAGTGGGAGATGTTGGCACACAAAATAGGTTACAGAGTCGTGATGAAAGAGAGAGCATACAAAGGGAATTACCATTAGCCATCTCTTTGCTTGTATCCCATTTAAACAATTAGTGCAGAGAGAGAGAGCTGTCACCAACCAGTCAAATTCAAGTTAGAACAAATTTAGGAACATTAGGATAAAATTATATGAGTCGCAATGCTGTGTGTTTTTATTTCTCTGGAATTAGTACCGCATGGAGGGGAAGAAAGCCAGTAAACCGTTTATCCCTTTTTTTTTGTTATGCACTTCACATTTATCAATCCGAAAGCGAATGGGAACCCCCTGCTTTTTTTTATGCGGCCAAACAGAATATCCTCAGAGGCAGCGACAATAATTGCACATGACTTCTCAGGTAGATTGCTTCTAATCAAATTGAAGGTTATTAAAACCATTAGCGGTCCCAAGGCCACCGAGCAGTTGGTTACCCAAATCTTGTTGGTGATGCTGATTCATGCTCTGTTGCCGTGTCATCCCCATGCCTACTCGTCCGTTCATAGACAGAGAATTGTTTCCCAGTGCTGCTCGAATCCCATTAGCCATGGCAGATTGACCAAGTCCGTTGCTGACGTTTCCGAAGCCTAAACCACCTATATTTGGGTTACAGTTGGCCACTCCGTTTCCTACCAAAAAGTTGCTGCCATTCAGACCAGTGTTATTGGTTGTTGACATTCCATTAACATTTTTCACGTCACTGGCCATTGTCCCCATGCCCATCATACTACCCCCACCAAACTGAGAGGACATCCTCAAGTCATTTATAATTTTCTGGACTGAGTTTTGCGAATCATTAGCATCTGCATCACTAGAAACATCAGGTTGCTGCATTGGTATATTTAATGAATTAATCGAGTTCACATGAGTGCCTGATAAACTAGCTTGTGAAGTTTGCTGTGGATGGTTCAAAGAGGATGATGCGTAGGATTGGAAGGAAGGAGTGAGTTGCGGCAATGGAATGTTGCTTGTAGAACCTGGAGATGGCATCTGGATAGTGTTACCTCGATAAAGGCTGTTTGCACTAGGCGTGGGGTTCTGTTGTCTAGAATTCATTGAGTTTTGATGAAGAAGCCCAACAATTGTATTAGCAGAGGACGTTGCCGACCCAGAATTCAGGGGGTTATTAGCACTTGATAAGCCATTGCTTGTAACAGTCGCTGTCTGTTGCTGCTGCTGTGGTAGCTGCCCCTCATGTTGCTGAGGTTGACCTTGAAACCCAGGCGAAGGAGTTGTCCTCCGAGGAAACTTGGCCAAACTCTCTGCAAAAAATTAAATAAGAATAGATTATTAGACAAAATAAACTTCCCAGTGTTTTACTGATTGGCAAAGATCTGAGGATGACCACAAGGAATTCCATTGTCGCCATAAAATAGACGTGCAACAAATAAACAGCACAATGGTAACGCAATAGCAATTTGAAAACATCCTTATACATAGTTTGAGTCACAAGGGGATCACAGGTAGAAAGTAATCCACGAACAGTCGAGGAGAAACCATATTTAAGCCATCTTGCCAAATAGCACAGTTACAAATGAAGCTCATCACTTTCATCTCGCTACAAATGCATTAGTTGATGGTTTATTATGAAATAAAATGGAACACATGACAGACTTGTTTTATGACACTAAAACTAATCTACCGTCAACAAGGTTTTGCGAACACATTAAGAGCATTTATCCATGCAAACCATAGAGCTTTAGAGTCATCATCTCCTTGCCTCCAGTATGGAACAACACAGGTGGAAAGAGCCAAGAGAGATTCAAGCTTACCCATAGGACCAGTTTCAGTTTCACGACTATAGTCGATCAAATCTTTCATACTATTCACTACTTCTGATATCTGCAATTAACAACGAAACCATAAGTCAGATTAGCATCCACTAACCCAAGCAATAGTGAATTTTTTCATGTAATTAACACTACTGACATTTGAAATACTAACAGAAAAATATTGAGCAAAAACATCCACAAGTGAAATATTAAACGTGTAGTAGCCACTCATGATCGTCAGTACGAAACATGATAATAAACCAAGAATCCGAAATGAAATTAATTTTTGGTTCTGACATGATTACATCCATTCAAGTTTCACTTTCAGCAACTTATTCATGCAAATCCAGTATTCAAAAGCATATTTGTTGCTCGATATTTAAAAACCGACCAAAAGAAGGGAACTTTCTCTCTTTACTCCACATCTTTCACTCGGCCAGTAGTTTATTTCATCAAATTGAGTTCAAATGTATGTGGGCACAAACTAAAAAACCTAAAAGTAAAGTAGTGAAGTAGTAAAGTAGAAAGACGACAGATTTAGTAAGTGTTCCATCTTTCGAGATTCGAAGATACATTACCTGTAGGCATCTCACGTATCTTTTTGTATATCCCAAATCGTTTACTAGTGGAACTTCCAAGGCCTTTGCCATCTGGCGAGCTGAAGCAACAAGCCTGAAGAACGGAAAAAAATCGTAGGTTTTCAATCACAACATGAAGTAACATGCCACTAGAAAATAAGGCCAGCAAGTAATCCCCATGACATTAAGTTCAGATTAGCAAAAATGCACCATGATCATCAGTTTGGACAAGCCATACAATTGGATTGGACTGGCATCCACATATACTTTACAAGCACACAGAAAGGCTAGTGCAGTTCCAAGAGATGAATGAATAAATTAATGTCAAGAACTCATGACAAGACATGGAAAGAACAAATGAAAAAGAAATTATCAAAGCACATTGATATATAGTTGAATCCTAACTTGTCACCAAAATAAGTTTTCAGATGTCTTGCATTGTCAGTCTCTTTGTGGAGGAAATGGAAAAAGAAAAGATAAAAGATAAACACACATCTTCTTATAAGAGTGAGAGGAACCTTGTGGAGGATTTCTCCAGATTTCTCCAAATAACATCAATTAAATGCACAAATAACAATTTTGTAATAAAATTTCTTCACATTTATGTTACATACTCCCCGTTCTCCTTATCATTAGGGTAATAATATTCAAAGTCAAGCATTCTGAGTTCTGTTGATTAGTTTCTCTGGAGTTCAAAAAAGAGGACGGCATCCCAAGCGTAACAAGTGACACAAGATAAACAACTAATTCTGTTCCACAAATTCACAGTATTTTACTTAATACTGGTCTGCTAACTGTTCATCTACCACAAAAACTACGTCCGAACATATATTTCCTTCTTTGCCACATTCCCTTGACTGATAACTTGACAACATTTTGGAAGTATGTATACTGGCAGCAGAAGTTCTATATCCAATCACAGCATGAAAAAGTCAGATACCACTCTGACGAGTATACCTTCACATAATCAACATAAAATTCATGACCTAAATGAGAAACAAAGCGCTAAAGTGATAAAAACAAACAATTTCCAAAAAAATCAGAAATATGAGGAGAAATTTGCCATCCAAAATTTTCAACACGAGATGTCCGAAGATTGAGATCTGGAAAATAATAAACACCACATAAAGGTGATAACAACGCCTAGCAATCAGTTGACTGGTATGCACCTATGATTCAAAAAATTTAAAAAGGCTATTGACATGTACAGAACAGAAATCATGCACATAAATAGTAACTTAGACTCACATGTTGCAGTTATTTTGTAGCTCTGAAACAGAGCCATTGGATGATGTATTCTGGGTAGAAGACTGGTATTTTTGCGCAGCAGCACCAAGTTGGCTAACCTGCAGGGTGAATCATTGAATCAAGAAAATGAAGAAAGATCCGAAACTATATGGAAGCACACAAAGGTAAAATCTGAGGCTTGACCAAGCTCTTAACCTGAGGAATCAGCAATCTTCTAGGAATAAGCTCTTCATGGTGCCGAGCACAGAACTCCCAGGAGCATATCTGAAAAGGTAATACAAGAACAGAACATTAAACAAGAATCGTCTTCACAAGTCAAAACATGAAGAAAAAAAACTACCAGTCAATAGTGTAACCTTGAGATCAGGGGAGAACACTATTCGAAGCTGACCATCACGAGCAACACGAAGTTGCTCAAAGACACTCTCTTGTATTGCTTTTGCGTAGTCCAGAACAATTTGCCCAGATGAATTCTGATATTCTCGAGGCATATCAACATAGAGTAATTCTTCTAAAGTACCACTTTCATATTTTATTTTGAACAGCCTTGGCAAAACTTCAGCAGTCGCCTCTGACATACATATAACTATTGTCAAACAGGAAAATAGACGGCCCTCACCTAACCTTCTATTTATTTATTTCTTCCTTCCGCAACATTTTAAACATTTTGGGGGTGACAACGCATAGAACTAACTATCGTTATATGCTAAAGTAGCTTGTTAAATCTATAGATTTTCTTCTCTCTTCCTCGATCTTTTTAATTTATGTGTGAATACACATATTTCAGTTGGTGTTTGACATAATGTGGTTGTTCTAAAAAGTGCATCAAATCAAGAGCTTGTCCACTCATGATAACCCTAAAAAGATTAACAGAAAAGTTATGAAGACATACATATAACTATTGTCAAACAGGAAAATAGACGGCCCTCACCTAACCTTCTATTTATTTATTTCTTCCTTCCGCAACATTTTAAACATTTTGGGGGTGACAACGCATAGAACTAACTATCGTTATATGCTAAAGTAGCTTGTTAAATCTATAGATTTTCTTCTCTCTTCCTCGATCTTTTTAATTTATGTGTGAATACACATATTTCAGTTGGTGTTTGACATAATGTGGTTGTTCTAAAAAGTGCATCAAATCAAGAGCTTGTCCACTCATGATAACCCTAAAAAGATTAACAGAAAAGTTACAAAGAGTAAAATCATTGGTAACACGTACCAAATCCACGGCCAGGCTTGCGGTTGCAAATTTCACAGTGCCAAACATCCTACACATATTAACATGGTGACATCAAATAACTAAGTTTAGAGCATGAACTGCCGAACAACTCTAAAAGATACAGAATAAGCCCAAAATAGATTTTACTATTATGCTCGTGTGAAAAGCTACACTTCTGGGGTTAAAAAAAAATGTTAAATAAGACTGAAGAGTAGTCTTGAAGTGCAATAGCGGGAAAAACTGGGCACAAATGTAATGGCAGAAGTTGATGCATTATTTTTCCATAATCCAACAGACCTGAGGGAAAACTCCAGTTGTCTGGCGACCACTTCCATACATGGAAACACACCATTTTTTCTTGGCATTTGGTGTGAAATATTCATTAACAAATTTCCTCCAAAATTCTATATTGTTGTCCTACAAAAGGAAAAAAAAATTATAATCAAGTATCTATGAACAAATGACTTCCACAGCTCTTCTAGTTGAAAACTAAGCAACTAAAAGGACACAGTATCTTACCTCGGGTCTGTGTTGTTGCTGATACATATAGTGTGTCAGCCTTCGAGCACACATTCCTGGCTCATAAATGGGTTTAATAGGAGACCTATGAGGCAAATTCTGAGGCTGAAACTGTCCCTGAAGAGGCGATCTTTGTTGAGGCATAGCCTTCAAGAATTGCTGTTGTTGCTGATGTTGAATTTGCATAAGCCTCTGTTGTTGCAATAATTGTGCCGCTGCTGCAGCCTGAGAGGACTGCCTTGACAGAAGGAGCTGCTGTTGATGTAAAAACAAAGATGGGTCTAACTGATGGGGTTCCATTTTGACAGGAGCCAAGCTTCTTATATTTTGCAGTTGCTGTGGTTCCAATTTTACCGTACCAGGATTCTGTAAAGGTTGAAGCTGCTGCGGGGCTTGGTCATTAGTACCCTGCGGCTCTAGCTTAACAGGTCCAACACCTGGAGATCGCATTGCTTGTATTTGCTGTTGCTGCATGTGAGACTGCTGTTGAGGGTTACTAGGGACAGAAAACTGCTGCAGTTGCTGTTGATTTTGTTGAAAATTCTGAAATTCATGTTGTTGAGATTGTTGATGGTCTGCCGTCATCTGACTGCCAGAAGAGTTAGGAAATTGTGGTTGCCCTTGAACTTGAGCAGATGAGTTTGGGTTGGTTGTGATAGATGAAGAAACAAAAGATGATGAAGGAGGATTAAAACCCATCCCATTTCCAACACTAGAAAGTGGATCGGATTCAGCTCCACCGTCCATGATACCCCGCTGGGAGCTCCCAGGTCCAGAGAGCCCAGAAGTTGGAACCCCATTTCCAAACGAATGGTGGAGTAGAGCTGAAACATTGGGAACATTCCCGAGCATGTTCATGTTATTAAACTGATTGCGAGGCGACACCAAAGATGGAAATGCATTCTGTGAAGGCATTCCGCCCCCTTGACCACCCAAAAACCCAGAACTCGATCTCAACAATGAAGGCCGAACTTGCTGGGCCCCACCAAGCGGTGTTGAAGACCCGTGTGGCACCATCTTTCGAAAAAATCCACACGACTCAATTTATAATACTCCCAATCAACTACGGATAACACATTTTATAAAGCATTAGATCAATAATTTCAACCCTGAAAAACATGAATAAGACAATAGACAACATAAAAATGAGAAAAGGTACCAGATAATGTACACCCAATTAGACCCTGATACAAAAATTCTCTGAGATGTTTATTCAGAACGGAAGACAAAAGGAGTAAACCTCGCTCATGAGGTCTGAGGATGTGGTGGTTAGTTTTGCACGTATCAAGCGGAAAATAGAAATCTTCAAAGTCAAATGAAGCTAACGTTTGACAAAGGAAATCAGAACTACGACTTCTCTTCGCTTAACAAAGCTACAAACTTTCCCCACTTTTCAGTCAAATCCTGCATAAACAGCCCAATTTCAAGTCAGATTTGCCATTTCCATCCAATGAAAGTGCGAGTAGAAATAAAAAACGATTTTTTTTAATAAAAAAAAGAAAGTAGAAGAAATGAAAAAGGCAACTTTTAAAATAGCTTCCCCATAAACCAAATTGCAAGAGAAACTATCAATTTTCTTGATAATATAATTAAAACCATCAAGAAAAAAATATACAATACAAGGAATAAAACAAATATACATTACAAGGAATAATAACTTATTATTCTAATAATAACTAAAACACATAAAAAAACTCAGGAGTTTACAAACATTTTTCAAAAAAGAAGTGGAGAAAAAAATGCTCGATCCTGACCTAAATAAGGTTAAAAAAATGCAAAAAAGGAAAACTCGATCGAAAGCCAAAAAACCCATACTTTCCAGTGCACCAGACCTCAAACTACACACACATAAATACACTTACCCATCCACAATAAAAACTTAAACACAACAAAGAACACACAAAATCAAACCAACAACAAACAGTAAAAAAACTAGAACACAAACTCATCAGAAAAGGATTCCACAGCACAGGACGTCAAATCCACAATTTAAAGTTCAATACACTAACATTCCTCACAATTAACATTCAATCGATTGAATCAAACTTAATCATCAAAAACACCTCATACAAAGCATACAAGTACAGATTGGCATGATTTATACATATGCGTAGATGCAACGAGTCGTCTCGAAATCTTTGTGCGAAAATATAGAGAGAAAAACACAGAAAACAGCTTAATTGAGCTGCTGGGTGCACTGTTTTTAGAGAGAGAATGGAAAGGAAAGGAAAGGAGAGGAGAGAGTAAGAGGGAGGGAAGTATGTGTAATGTGTGTGGGGAGAGGTGTTCCGGACGTCAAAATTGTATTAAATCGGATTTAATGATTATTTCTTTATTATTTCATTCTTCGCTATTTCTCGATCTAATAATCTAATCAGTCAAATTTAATTTTCTTCGAACGAATGTCATGTACGTGGCTTCTCATTCCGTGGTCTCTCCATATCACTTTCTTTGATGCTATCCTCGGAACCAATATTTCTTTATATATTATTTGATAATCCAGTATTAATCGGGCGGTAAAATCTCATATCTTGTTTTAGAGGTGTCAAATGAAGCAAACAACACAAAACATTTCTGCACATAACAAAATAGCACGACACAATCCATTTTGCTACAACGTGTGTCGTGTTGGGCCTGGCCAAGGGTGATAGCCCGTTGGCCGACACGGCACCGTAATTTTAAAAGATTTATATAATTAGATTTTTAAATTCAAATATATACTATTGATTTATTATTTGTTTATTAGCCAATTGCGTAGTCGGTGGATTGAATGATTTTTTTCCAGCAACTATTACAATTATTTGGAGGAAGGGATAGTGAACACAAGATCTCCAGTTCATATTGTGAACGGTGCCAGATGGGCTACAAATCATCGACAGATTAAATGTTTTTTTAGTATGCGTGTATGTGAGATTGGTGATAGGCATGATCGAAGTCACATGATCATCCTAACCCCATCGTACACTGGTGTTCCGGTTACAAATTGGCGTATTGAATGCTTGTGCAGAGCTTTAAAATGCACTAAGTTTTACTAAGTCTCGCATTAATGCTCTGGTCGTGATCTGGCGCATTGAATGCGCGTGCAGCGCTTTACGACTAAGTTTTATTAAGTCACATACTAAATTTTACTAAGTTGTGAACTTAGATATTCTTAATTCTCCGAAAATAATATAAATGATTTTTACTAAATTTATACTATTACAAAACATGTTAAAACACAGGGAAAATATTTGGCTTCATTTTTTGAATTCTTTATCTTATGGCCAAATATTAATACCTCATTTTGATTTTTCATTCTCTAAAATATATTTTCAGAGAACAATAATATCCATATTAATAGAGCGACCGAATAAAATATTTGAGTTACAGTGTAAATAATATAAAATGATCTAAGTTGTCAAATATTATGTGTATTAGGTATGTTTAACTTTATATATATATATATATAACTGTTTAATAGACGCACTCACACTCAAAGTTTTTGAAAATTGACGCACTCGTACATCTGGACTCACATCTACACCTACATCATGTGATTTAGGGCGTGATGATAGCTTGAACAATGTCATGCATGGATGTGTGTTTAATTATTAAACTGGTATTTAAGCCGGTCGATATTTTTGTGACATGTTTTTTTTTACATTATGAGAATTCATTCTCTCTATGTACACAAGTTGTGTTCTTTATTTTTTAAAATTCGATATAAATATATAGAAAAATAGTCAAATTTAATCATCTAATACTATTAGAAAAACAGTCAAATTTAGTCATCTAATTTAATAACAATATCTGGTGTCATATCAACTAATTTTTGTCTCTTTCCAGCATTTCGATAAAATACGACTAAAAACAAAAAAAAAAACAAAATTGTTACTTAGACAGACTTTTAACTACTTAAAGTATCAAAATCCAAAATAGGTAAACCCACGGAGTAAATTTGGTTACTCTTGTTATATTATTGATTAAGATGTAGGGTTCAGCTCTTGTGGACAAGCAGGTACCTCTGCTTGTGCTTTCGGGGCTTCTGGCTCTAAAATGTAGTCGATCTTAATACTGTAATCCAACTCATCATCATAATTATTATGAATATGAGTATTTTCTAATCGATTGCTTAAATTATTGATTTGCAGTTTAGATATAGTATTATCAAAAGATTCATCAAATTTCACATGAATAGATTCCTCTATTGTAAGTGTTCTATAATTAAACACTCTAAAAACCTTACTAACAGCAGAGTAGCCAAGAAATATTACTGATCAGATTTAGCATCAAAAGCGGTGAGATGAGTCTTTCCATTGTTATGAATAAAACATTTGCAACCGAACACATAGAAATAAAAAATATTTGGCTTACTGTCATTCCAGATCTCATATGGTGTTTTGTTCGCTTGCTTATTAATCATCGATCTGTTCTGTGTGTAGTAAGCTGTATTAACTGCTTCTGCCCAAAATCTCTGAGAGATTTTTGACTCTACAAGCATAGTTAGCACAGCTTCTTTCAAAGTGCGGTTCATACGCTCAGCAATTCCATTCTGTTGCGGTATTCTAGCAGCAGAGTATTCTTGTTTAATACCAAGGTCATCTAGATATGATTCGAGTTACTGATTGGTAAACTCAGTACACTTATCACTGCGAATTCTATATATCCCACACGACTTCTCATTTTGTAGTCTTTTTAGTAGTTTGATCAGCTTTGGAGTATCTTGATCTTTGCCACTTAGAAACAAGACACATGTAAAATGAGAGAAATCACCTATTAACGTGATGGTATACTTCATCCCCCCTGGACTTATTACTGATATAGGACCAAAAAGATCCATAAGCAGTACATCTTATTGTGCATGTGTACTGGTTGAATTATAATGAGTATCTATTATCACATAGCTGACTAATGCTAATTAAGTTATAGCATAAGTTTTCAACTAACAGTACATCTTTAATAATAATGTTATCATTGATAATCTTACCATTATCCACGGTTCTACCTTTCACATTGTCACCAAATGTTATCCGATGGAGTATACAAATTCAAATAGTAGACATGCACTCCATGTCATATGTCTAGAACATCTACTGTCCAGGAACCACTATGAGCTCCAAACTTGATGGATTATAGCTCTCTGCAATTAAAGCGATGATATCATTGGTACCCAAACATACTGGGTCCAGACAGGATTAGTCCTTTCGGGACCCACACTAACCCTAAACTTATTGGGTCTGTGTGTGTCCTGAAATGTGTGTGCATTTACTGGTGTTGGTGTTGTAGGGTGTTGCGTGTGATATTGAGGGTATGCATGTTGTTTTGGTTTTGGTTCCTATTTCGAAGCATATATCTCTTCTGGACAAGCATATAATTTTAATACCAGTCAGGTTTCGCCTCTCGAGTTGCCTGACCAGTAGACTTATGTCCATGATTGGACTGATGTACTGGTCTAGTATTCTCTACATGTTTAACATAACCAATACATTTATGTGATGCAAGTTCCTTAACGAGTGTTTGCTTAACAAATTCCATTCCTAATTCACTTGGTTCATATACTGTGATGGATCTAACAAAGTTCATTGTTTGAGACTTGTTCTTCACCAGACACAACTGAAATTGAGTGCTATAAGTATTACTGTCATTGTTGATATAGCCTATACCAGCAAGATCACCAGCAAGCCTAATCGACTCTAGTATTTCATCTTTATTAGCGTTTGACGTGTTCCATGTGCGAACAAATTTGATAAGATTCTGATGTGCACATTTAACTTCGTCCTTTTCTTTCTCGAGTAAACTTATTTTTCCCTTAAGCATTCTAGCTCCCTTGATTGTTCACACTCAAGTTTAGTCCTATTGTTCGATTGGGCTAGTATGTTCAGTCTTGTAGTTCTCGAAGGACTCATACAACAGCTGATACTCATTTATCATGTCCTGCAATGCATTTGTGAGTTCAGTATGTGTAAATTTAGAAATGTTAGAATCAGTTACCTCACTATCATCATTTGCCATGAGACAATTGACTCCTTCATCTTCGCTTTCACTTGAAGAGCTTGAAGATTCTTCTGATACCGATTCTGAATCAGCCCACTTGCTCTTGTTTTTATCAGCAACAAGTACTTTCTGATCTCTATCTCTTCTGGATGATCTTCTCTTTTCCTTAGACTTCTTGTAGTCCTTGGACGCTATCTTTTGAGCATCCTTCTTTGGTTTTGTGCAGTCAACGGTGAAATGTCCCGATTTAAGACAGTTGAAGTAGACACGATCATCTTCTTCTGATTTGTTCTTGAAGTTCAGCTTCCTTGGATAAGACTGGTATGTCTTCTGGTTTTTATTCATGAACTTGCCAAATTTCTTGACAAATAACGCCATTGCATCGTTACATATTTGTTCAGGAGTCATCTCTGTTGTGGTGGACAGGTACTCTGATGCACAAGGGCCTTTGTTGGTTGACTAGTACTTGGTTCATCATCAACCCGAATGCCTCACTCAAACTCATACGCCTTTAAGTCAGCAAAAAGATCATACAGATCAATCTTATTAAGATCTTTGGATTATCTCATGGCTATGGTCTTTACATCCCATTCTCTTGGAAGACCCTTCATGACTTTTCAGGGTAACTTCTCTGTTTGACAGTTCCTTACCTAGGCTATTGAGTTCATTCACAATTCATGTTACTCTATCATCATATTCATTGAGAGTTTATCCAGACATCATTTTGATGTTCTCAAACTTTTGTAGAGCAACATTAAGCTTGTTCCCTTTGGTTTGATCATTTCTTTCACACAGCTGTGCAATCTTCACAGATGTCTTTTTCAGTAGGACACATTTTGATTTTATTGAACATATTATTGTCCAATGCCTTAAATATAATATCTTTAGCCACATTGTCCAAATTTACCTTTTTCTTTTCCTCATTGGTCCAGGATGCTCTATCATTTTCAACCATCTGAGGTTCGCCACTGGTAATAGTCGCTGATGTGTTGACTTTCATGATCGTCATTGGTCCATTAGTGATAATGTGTCACATATCATCATCTTGAGCAGATAGATGTGCATGCATTCGAATTCTTCAGTCATCATATTCATCCTTTTTGAACATAGGAATCTTGTTGAATGATGACATCAGTTCTTAGTATTCTCACAATTGAATCTCATTAGATGCACATAAATGACTATTTGAAAAAAAAGCATGTATATAAGACCCAAAGTGGCCAAGGCTAGAAAAGAAAAAGAAGAGGAGCTTGAAATGTGCGAAAATCTGAACGGTATATGATTATACTCTCTTCTTTGCGCTTATCTTATCTTTTCTTTGAAACCGACACCCAAGGCCTGACATTATAAGCTTAAAAAGTCCTTTTGATCCAAGTCTAGGGAATAATTACATTAGTGGAGAAGTGCTTGAAAAGTAGTCTTATGGAGTGCTTAATAGTAATCATGACTTTGAGTTTATTAGCATTATTTGATCCTGAAAATATGTATGAAACTCAAGATTGACATTAACACACACGCACGTTCCGATTTTGCGATGTATTGCTTGGCTTAGGAGAAAACACTTCTTGTGATTTTTGGATTGATTTATGGTTGATGTGTTAGTGGGAATTTCTGAGCTTTCACATTTGAGTTGCTAAGTTAATTCATTTAAAGTAATGAGGATGAACTCTGCATTTTGATCTTATTGCTTGCTCGAGGACGATCGAGTCTAAGTTTGGGGAGTTGATAAGGGTGAATATTACGTTTATTTTGCAATGATATGTATCTATTTTCGTGTTGATTCCTGTATGATGTTACGTTTTTTGGTATTTATTTGTGTTGTTTTAGGAATCTAGGTGGGAATTGAAAGAAGTAAGCTAGAAAGAATAAAACGGACCAAACCGAGGCAAGAAATGAAGATTTTGGAAAATGATATAATCGATCGATCGGAAGCGGAGCTCAATCGATCGACCGAGGCAGAGATTTTAGCCAACAAGAAAAAGTGATGCTCGATCGATCAGTAATTGAGCTCGATCGATGGAGCATGACAGAGAAATAATAAGCGAGACTGAAGAGTGCTCGATCGATCGGCAGTTGATGCTCGATCAATCGAGCGTGGCAGAAAAATTCTTGGACGAGAAATCAGAGTGCTCGATCGATCGAGACATTTTCTTGATCGATCGAGCGACAGTGTTTTCTGAAGAAAAAAAAGACTTGATTGAGTTTGGTCCATTGGGAACACTTCCATCCACCTCCTCTTTTATAAATATGAGACCTAGGACACGAATTTGGAGAGTTCAACATCATATCATACACCACAAAGCAACCTCCTATCATCCTCCAACATCCATACAATTTAAGAAGAAAAATCATTTGAAGTGCAAGGAAGGAAGCAAGGGAAGAAGTGACGTTGCAACGCACGGATTCAACTCATTCGTTATCGTACTTCTAAACTTTATTTGTTTTGATTTTCGAATTTCTTGATGCTTATGTGGTTGAGAAACAATTATTCATCTTGTTATTTTGATTTGAATATGAAATAAGTTTATTTGATCAAGATTAGGGAAGCTTGTGATTGAGTTAATGATTTGAATGTGTATTGAGTGGATTAGTTCTTTTGTGCATGATTTATACTTTTAATGCTATCAAAGCCTTGCTAACTTTGATTTATTTGTGAATTATAATTGAGATCGAGAGATAAAATTATAATACGCTATAATAAATCATATTGTATGTTCACGATTTAGATCGAGAGATTAAATCACATATGTGATAACTTTGGATTGTCAGATGTAAAGTTAACGGATTTCATTGAGATTTATGCAATATTAAATTGGTTTAAGTGAACGAAAGTTACTTGTTTCAATTTAATATTAGTTTCAATATAGCTTGAGAAAGTGTATTGATTCTTTTACGGGAATCCGTCACCTTAAGAATTAATTGGTTGGTAATTGTTTTTACAAACAAATCATTGACGATAACACAAGTGAATCGAAATCTTGATAAATTTCTCGAGTGAAATTCATTCACATCTTCAAAGGAGTTGATTTAATTTTCAGTTTTTAAGTTTTTATTTTGATTATATAATTATTCATATATTTCGTAGGCTAAATTTAATTTTTCTAATTTTATTTGGTACTCATACGTTAGTCCCTATGGGTACGGCATCCTTCTTTTAAATCACTATACTAAAACTTGACACCGTGCACTTGCAGTATAAAATCGCTACATTGTAATTAATAGTTTAAAATAAAAGCGATCAATCTCTCATCTCCATAACTGTCGTCTTCCACCACATGGAAGATTTCTTCGCCAGTTGGAACTCCGTCAACCTCAACCAAGCTGTCTTGGCACACGGTACCGACATGAAGATCTGTTCAATCCTCTCTAACCATTTCTCTGCTTCTTCCACTGTCTCAGTTCCCTCAAATCGGGGCGGATGGAAAGTCAAAAACTGTGTCAGACTCAGCTCCCCGGGTAGTAACAGCTGTACCAAAGGTTCCTCGCCCACATCCGGTGGCGGTAGAGGGTTAGTCTTAGCAATACTCGCATTCACACTAAATGCCTCACCCACCTCCTCATTGAGGTGTTCCGAATTTCTGGCTGCCATGCTGTGATACAGGGGTTAACAACAATAAACCAAAAACAAAAAACAATTCATGTAATACTCTGTTAGTTAACATGAATAACAATAGGCATGTTAGTATAATACATATATACTCAAATATGCACTACATGCATAAACATGCTCATAAGTGAACACATATCCAACTTGTTCACTATGTCTACCCTTCGTTCATCCCCGGCTCTCTAACCACTGCTCTGATACCACTAATGTAAGGCCTCTCTACATTAAGTGTGATTTAAGTGCATTAAGAGAGCTAAACATGCAATCATCAGAGTATAGGGTTAATGGTGATGCCTCGAGCTTAAGGATTACAGTGCCAAAATAAAATTTCCATAAAGAAATTAATTACATTCCCATCAAAATGAATGTATGACTATACATTTACTCTACCCTGCATAGAAACTATACAAAAAAAATTATGTCCTTGTAGCACTCTTTACACAACTCACTGCGTCAACCATGGCCTTAGCCCTCTATGCCAAAATACACCTAAAGGAGCAACCCCCAAACCATGAGCATATAATAATCCATATTCACAACATATGATTATAATGAGTAAATTCATAAACCGTAAATACAAAGCACTTCATGCATTTAAAACGCTCCCTTTTGTTGTCCCTGTACCACAACTCATAATCATAATCAATGGATTATATTACGGTTCCACAAATGTCATGACACCATTCCATCAATACCAATAACCAAGCATAGTCTGGTTATAACAGTGTATTTTTAATGCACCTCGCTAGTCATGACCGCGACACTAATACTATCGCTTCGACATATCAGCGGCATCGAATAACCTCGCTTTAATGTGACAGTGGCATGTACCATCGCTTCAACATATTAGCGGCAAATATTCTTTCCTCGCTACGATATGACAGCAGCAAGTATTCTCTCATCGCTTCAAATGATGGCGACAAAGCATTAAAATCATCACTCGAGTATTACAATGACTATACATGATATGCACCAAGCATCCAATACATATATGCAACCACAATGCATAACCCGATATGTATACAAAATACATGTTACCGTTTGGTGCCCGTACGTCTCTCTACGTACCTTTCCAAAATACGGGATGTGTGTTGGACTTTATCCCTTCGTTGTATTGCCACTTGGGAAGGCTCTACACAATTGCACAATTCAATATTAGAAGCCAAATCATAATCCATTACCAAAAATCCAACAAAATATCCAAAATCCCAATATTTGGTGTCTCGCGATCGATCGAGGCGATCGATCGCCAATGGGCCTCGATCGATCGCGAGATGCTACTGCCTTATCACCCAAAAAATGCCATTCCGCGATCGATCGCTGAGCTTGTGCCGATCGATCACGGCTTCGCCGATCGATCGCGCCAACTCGCGATCGATCGCTGAAACCTTCTGTTCCGAGACATGATATGAACGATCGATCACGAAATCACGCCGATCGATTGCCGATGTCTGAACACGCGAAAATCACCATTTTCTTACATTTCATCCCTTCCAACTCCTACAACACAAACAACCTCAAACCCTAACCATTCAACACAACCAAATACTTCATAATCAACACAAATACATCAATAATCAATAAAAATTCCATATCCAACCAAAAATCACCATATTACAAAATCAAACCCTTTTTTATCCCCAAATACACAAACCCATTTCACTTCAAAACATATATAAACAATACAATGAGGGATTCATACCACTTGAAGCTTCAAATTCCTTGCAAGAATCAAGACTACCAGTTTCCCAAAGTTCATCTCTTTTCCCTCCTTTTTACCGATTTTTTTGTGGGTTTGGGGGAAAGGGTTTGAGTGATAGAGAGAGTTGTGGAGATAAGAGCGAATAAAGGGGGTGGGTGTACTATGGGGTTTATATTAAAAAAAATGGTATCCAATTAATTAGCATGATGTAGTAAAATATCCCAACATGATATTTTAAAGCACTTACTCAATAAAAATGCACCATAACAACAATTAACATGCTTTTTTCTATAACAGTAGAACAAAGCCCAATAAATCATGCCAAATCACCATTTCCCCACTATGTATAACATGCACCCTGAAATGTATTACCAGTTCATTCCTATCGCATAACTATACATTTCCCAACCATAATAATAATCATAACACCATAATTATTATTAGAAGCTATAAAGCACATGATTAATTTCAGGGATATCACAGAATCTGACTTTGAACGAAATATAAATTTTTAGATAATTGTGTTTTTTTGCTGTGGCTGAAATTTGAGATGATTTGGACTTAAAATAAGTAAGATATTATCATTTTACTAATGTGTGCCAGATTTGGGTTCTGCATGTGCTGTCAATTAACTTGCAGTGAGAAATTCCAAATATTTTGACCAGTTTCCCTTTTGATTTGGGTGTTGGTCATTTCATGAACATTATAGATATTTGAGTTGTCTTTCTGTGGCCAAAATTTGAGACTGTTTGGATTTAAAATGAGGAAGTTATGACATTTTTACTAATATCACCAAAGTGGCATTTCAGACATTCTGGCGAGTTTTCAAATGTGTCGTATTTTGGGTCTAAACTACATCTAGATGGCCGAACTAGCCTTAGAATATCAAATGAGAGTTGTATACCTTTGAGTGGTCAAACTTTAAAAACTATAAACAGGTCATTCGGAGATTGTATGAATTTATTATGATTTTTATACAAAAATGGGTGAGGCTGAAAATTTAAGAAAATCGTTAAGGGTCAATATTTAGAAGTTGAATTTGTTTGACAAAGACGTGTAATGATGCTAATGTATGATCTTATATGAACTTGATTTATATGAGAATGTTGATTTCTTATGTGGATTATATGAATTATATTGACTTTCATATGAGATTGCATGATATATAGAGTTGTATATGTCACATGATGCAAGATGATTCATTGGGCATATCATACTGGCTCTTCTATTTCCTTGACCCCCTTTGACTATGATTGAGATATATAGTGTCATGGGTCCGTTGGACACGATGATGATAGGCAGTTTAGGTAGCAATTGTAGTCACGCGCGTTGTCGCCGGACCTAGACACGAGAAATGCTGGGCACGACGATGGAGGAGATATGTCGCGCGGTGCCGCCACTCTCTGCTCGAGCTTGATATTGATTGATGATACCTTCCTTTGGACTCCGGTCCTGGTATCTTGATATTCGATTCTTTGTACCCATTCATGCATCGCATTTATACATGGTACCCATTGCATGATACTTTGTCATTCTTGACGTGATTTTATTTATATCTCGTATTGGGGTACTGACCCCCTTTGTGGGGGCTATCATGTCTTTTGTTCGGGCATGACAGGGTTTGCAGGAGAACAAGGTTTTGATGCTTATGGTGATGTATCTAGAGATAACTGAGCTCCGTGATGAGCGGGCTCAGGTTTATGCATGGTTTTCATTCGACAATAATTTTGAAATAAATCTTCCGTTGTTTACGTTTATCAATCATTGTGTGATAATTAAACACCACATTAGGATTGGGCCCTCACAATATCTCTTGGCTATCCGTAATTGTTCCTTCTACTATCTGGGAAGGCAACTCCTTTTTTGATCTCACACTGGACTGATTGGTTTGAGGGAACCTGTATTCGTAGTGGTGCTCTCCTACGCTCGGTCTTGCATTTTCACTGTGCATCTCATTACCACTAGACCTGCTGTTTTATCTTGTTATACGTGTCTCTTTTCTAGGTGTTGTTTGGTCTTTCTTTATGCTTAGCAGTTGTACTTGTTGTATATGTTGCTTGCTTTAATATAATTTTATGTTATGTTAAAAAAAAGGGGGGAGACCATTTCACAATCCCCTTATACTAAAAATAAATAAAAAAATGAAAAAGGGTTTTATTTTATATCTTATAAATAGAAATGAATTATAGATATCATGTCTAGATATTTAAAAATAATCAAATGTATATTAGTTAATTACATACATAAAAAAGCCCAGACAAGAAGGCATTGACCTATAGTTATCATCTATTTTTCAATATAAGAGGTCTCCGATTCAATTCCATCTCCCTAATTAATAAAAAAAAACATATAAAAAACCATAATACCTTGGCTATAACATGATATAAACAAGATGTAACAGGAATATGTGCATTTTACACGTATATAGAGATAATTTGAAAAGTAATATTGGCTAAAGATTCTTTTTTTATTTTTGACATTTTTTAAAGTTTTTTTTTTTTTTTACAAAATGATCTTCAAACACATGCAAAAAAATAAAGGTAAGAACAAAAATTTAAAAAATTATATTTCAAAATCATGGTCAAATAAATGTCATTTATTTACATATCTACGTACATATTGTGTTTAGATTAAAAAATTTGACTTTAGATCACTCCATCGGATTTGAAATTTAACCCATTCATATTTTATGAAATAAATAAAGTAATAACTAAGGAATTCCAATTCATTCAATTGTGGGAGTTTCTATTAATCATTTGAAATCTTTATTCTAGTAGGCTACAGAACGAATTTCACCTAACTATTAATCATAGTTTCGACTCATCAACAAAACTTAAAACCATCTTAGCTTTATATTATATATGATAAGGATCGTGGGAAATTAAAAAAGGTCGAATATCGAATTTGTAGGTCAAGTGTTCGCCGTTTTATCAAAACATATAACTGATGCTAAAGGTAGAACCAGTGGTTGATGCATGATTTTCGACAAGAGGGCAAAAATTATAAAAATAAAATAAAATAAAAAATTAAATAGCAAAATAACTTAGAATTAAGCTAAAAAATGTAACTTACAATTGGTCTCGACAAACATTTTATGGTTGATGCAAATAAAATAGTTAATGTAACTCCCCCATGGTTCATACCCTCAAATAGTTTTAACAAAAATTAAATCATCCCACAAAATCTTAAACAAAGTTTTGGGCCACATGCCCGGCCTCGATATCTAGACTTCTCTAAAGAGAAAGATGAATACTTGTCAGCCAACTAGCAGAAGTCTTCGATTCAATATATTTTTAAAATGTAACTTTTAAATATTTCACGCATTTTTTAGATTGATATTAAAATATATATATATATTTAAAGAGATTGAAGAGACGGTCATGTACTGCCACTGACGGAAGACCGTTATATGACGCAATAGTGGAAAAATGGGGTTATTTAATTAAATAACTTTAATAAAATAAACAATTTTAAAAATAACCTGAAAAATTTGTTAATTTAAAAAGTAACCTTACCCGCCAACTCAGTTGGCGGGTCCAATAGGTGACGCCAACTGAGTTGGCATGACCATAATAAATATTGGTCACGCCAACTCAGTTGGCGTGACCAACGTTGAATAGTGGTCACGCCAACTCAGTTGGCGAGACCTTTGTTTTATAGGGTCACGCCAACTGAGTTGGCGTGACATTATTATAAAATAAAACCCTCCGCCTCTTATTTCTCTCACCAATTCACAAGTCACATTTAAATATTTTTATTATATGATAAAATTCTGATTATGCTCTGTAGTTGCAGCTTTAGCTGATCTTCTCCATCAGAAAAGATTTTATTAGCTACTAGTAATAGTTTTCTGTAGTTATCAAAATATGTCTATTCAAGTTTTATTTTATTGGGGGGGTAATATTATACAAGATTCTGAGTTCGTCCGATATGATCGTGGTCCATCAAGTGGTACAACTATACGGCGTACAATTAATTTTCTACAATTATTAGATAAAATATATGATATCACTGGGTTCGATCGCAACCAGTTTCTTTTGAAATTATATGCTAGGCATATGTTCAAAGATTTTTCGGGGTTACGTCAGACTATTTTACCCATAGATGATGATTACAATTTAGCATGGCTACTTGATTCAGAACAGGGTCATAGTTGCTTGGAATTTTATATATAAGCAGAACCAAGGAATTATGATTATATTCCAGAAATGCCAATGAGTGGCAGTTTTTCAGAAGGATTGACGACATCTGTTATTCAAGAGACGTCTGTTGCTGGACATCAAGCTGAGGGTTCATATAGTAGAGACCGAGATGATCATCCAGTAGATGTTGATAATGTTGCCGCTGAGCCACGAGCAGACAGTTTTGCTGATTTTGGTGATCAAATTAATTCTGAACCAGAGGGGATTCCATCTGATGATGAGACTGATGCTGATGATGATGAAGTTGATATTGGTGTGATGGCAGAAGCAGTTGAAAACCAAGAGGAGGGGGCACCAACCATGACAAATGATCATAATCTTTATCCAACAATCCCATTCTTTTCCATGACACATCCAGAAGTTTTTGGAGATTCGATTGATAATCCAACAGGCCGTTGGGGGAGTTTTTATGATTACGCCAAAGGTGAAATCCATCGCAACATGGTCTTCAAAGATAAATTTCATCTGCAGGCAGCTGTGAAGGATTATTCAGTACGTGTTGCAAAACGTGAGTACCATGTTGTTAAGAGTACAAAAACATTATGGAAAGTAAACACGGTACAGAGGATATACCTTGCAGATGGTACATGCGTGCATGTTTGGATAAAAAAGTTGGGTTATTCAAAATAACCAAATATGGTGGTCCTCACACTTGTCTGCTGAGTGAGCTGTCGCTTGATCATTCGAACTTGGATAAGAATATGATTGCTAGCTTGTTATTGGGAATCGTTCGTCGTGATCCAGCTTATGAAATCAAGTATGTGATTCAAACAGTGAAAGATAAGTATGGCTTTGAAATATCATATGCAAAAGGCTGGCATAGTTTGAAACGTGCAATACGGAACGTGTATGGAACCTGGGAGAGCTCGGTCAACAAATTACCTTTCTATATGGGAGCTTTGAAAAAATGGAACCCAGGCACAGTCGTGGAGTGGGATCATCTTGATAATGCAAGACCAAGAGAAAAAACTTTGAGTTATGTTTTCTGGGCCTTCCAACCGTGTATAGATGGTTTCTGCCACTGTCGTCAAGTTATTACAGTGGATGGCACACATCTGTATGTAAAATATCAGCATAAGATGTTGATTGCTGTCTCCATGGACGCGAATAATCAAGTGTTACCGCTGGCATTTTCAATCGTCAAGTTATTACAGTGGATGGCACACATCCGGGCCTTATTGCAGCAGCCGACTGTATCCCCGACTTTAAACCCCCCCCCCCCCCCCCCCCCCCCCCCGTGGAATGCATCGATTTTGTTTGAGACATCTTTGCTCAAACTTTAATAGTCGTTTCAAAAATGTGCACTTAAAAGACTTGTGTTGGAAAGCTGGATCAGAAAATCAACTGATAAAATATGAGCGTACGATGGAAGAGATCAAAACCATTGAACCAGGGGCTTTTGATTACCTGAATCGGATTGATAAGTCTCAGTGGACACTTGCTCATGATGAAGGATGGCGTTGCGGTATCCTAACAACAAATATGTCGGAGTGCATAAATGGAGTCATGAAAGGTGCACGTCGCCTTCCAATCACTGCCATTGTACAGTTAACATTCGATCGTTGTGTGCATTATTTTTTGGAGCGAGTGAAAAAAGCGGATAGAATGATCGAAAATAATCAAGAATGGCCGGATTATGCTTTTGAAAAATATGCTCGGGCTGATCTTCACTCCATTCAACATGAAGTTCAGATGTTTGATCGAAGGCATCTAACAGCCTCAATTATCACAATGATGCAAGTTGGACGTGGGGGTAATACTCATGTTTGATCGGGCCTGGTACGGTCATCGGATCCATCCTATTATATGAAACAAAAAATATATTAGTACATATAGACAACATAAAGTAAACAAAATAAATTAAAACTGATAAAACACGACGAGGCATATATGCTACCGCCGACAACCACCAGCCATCAGCAACCGGCGACGGCGACGGCGGCGGACGGAGCAGCAGACGGCGGGGGGGGCGGCGGACGGCGGGGGGGGGGGGGGGGGGGGGGGGCGGGGTGGGGGCGGCGGATGGCAGCGAAAAAGTGTGATAGAAATTAATACACGGCGACATGATTTTTACCTCTAAATTCTGAAACTATGAAGTGACTGGAAGCAAAATGAGAAAAAAACGATTGTAACTTGGAGGTTGGGAAGAAAATTTAGACTGTAATTGCCGAAGAGGTTGCCGAAGAAGAAGGGTGCGCGGAAATTTTATAACACCAAGTCACGCCAACTGAGTTGGCGTGACCATTAATTGGTCACGCCAACCCAGTTGGCGTGACCAATAATTATTCACGCCAACTTGCAGCTCTAGTTGGCGTGAAATAATGGTCACGCCAACTGGGTTGGCGTGACCGTAAAAAACAAAGGTCACGCCAACTCCGTTGGCGTGACTATATATTTTAAATTGGTCACGCCAACTCAGTTGGTGTGACCAATATTTTATTCGGTGACGCCAACTGAGTTGGCGTGACCAACTGGACACGCCAACCCAGTTGGCGGTTTAGGTTACTTTTTAAATGTTTTCATTTTCCGGGTTATTTTTGAAATTACTTATTTTTTTAAGGTTATTTAAATAAATAACCCGGAAAAATGGGTAAAAAGGCGATATTTAATTAATAATTATCTCCACTATATAATAATTTTTTCTATTGTATCCAAAATACCCCCACGTTATTTTTTGGTTCAGGGCAAAGGGTGTTTATGAAATTTTTCCACTTTGTCATTTGTACAACTCAATTATGGGTTATCAATACCAAAAGAGTTGGTGAAATAAATTTTTGGTATTTAAAATTATCTATTCCCGAGCCTCAATGATCCGGGAGGTTTGCTAAAAAAACGAGAGAAAGAATGGTAGTCACGCAGCAATCTCATATAATCACACATACCAAATGTAGTGTAAAAGAACTATACAATTTTATTTGGGATTATAAATATTAAGGAAACTAACTTTAATTTTAACTTATAAATAAAAAATACAAAGGTTAGTATCGAAAATAATAGATATTTAAAATCTTGTGCATTTATGAAGGACGAGTAATTCATAATAATTAAAGTTAAAACTCCAAAGATAAATCAGGATAGTATAGCGAACACCCCAAGATCATCCCCTTGGCCAAACTAAGCAACCCTAGAAAAAAGATTCATGAAGTGGCCGTGGCGAAATCGAGACATCAGCAACCAAATAGTGCTAATGTTCTAATATCAGGATGGTTTCTCAATCCTTTACCATTTCTATTGTTCAAGAATACCCAAAATAAAGTGTAAAAATCATACACACACAAGAACACAAATATTTATGTAGTTCGTCGATTGCCTACATCTACAGGAGGCAAATACAATTTATTGAAAATTTCAGACGAGAATTACAAAGTCTTCAGGATCACCTTACAACTCACAAAAACAGATACAAATGTTTAAAAACTTGTTATTTGGGTAATATTCAGATTGAGGGGTGAAAATTTCTAAGGATGTAACGAACCTAATTCTCAGGTTAGGCTGGTATTCAAATTAACCATTCTTGACCACCATCAATTAATCGGGGGGTGGCAGTGGAACTCAAGTTTGCACGGTCCGATGAAAATTGGGTCGAATGTAATATTCATAATAGTTTATATGTAAAAATAATTTTATGAACCGAGTATGAGCAGTACATATGTAAACCTTATCGTGTTGAGCTTAAGTCAGATGGATTAGTTACTAAAATGGGACGAACTCGAAATAACAAATGATAATTTCAATCGTTTATGATTAGAACATGATAAAAATATGAACCAAAATTCAACTCCTAAAACTGTAAATTTTTTCCAATTTTTCGTTGTTTGAGATGATAATATTTTTGGTGGTACACGTTCTTAATATTCTAGATACATATGTAGTGGTGAGCAAAAGTTCTGTAAAACTGATTGATTGAACCAAATTAGTTCGGAATTTCGGTTCTGTCAATTCAGGCGTTGTAATTTTTAAAAACATCAGTTAAATCGGTTCTATTTTAATTTCAAAAATATCAGTTAACCGATATTTAATTTTTTAAACTCAATTTTAAGTTTTTGAAATTACCGACCGAAAAACGATATTGTAATCAGTTAAAATTGTTTTTTTTAAAAAAAGTTTCGGTTTGTGTGGGATCTGACTCGGGACATACTACTTTATCCCTTATCTGTTACCACATTCTTTCTGATATTTTGTACGAGAGTTTTAAACATTTTTGAAAATAGCGGAATGGTTTAGTCAATTATTCATTTTATGGTAGCAAAAGCGTTTTTACAAACTATTGATAACAAAATACATCACAATACAAACTCATTAATGGTCCAATACTTAATTAAAGAGAAAATACTATTACAGTTTTGATAGGCCCACATTTTCATTTTTCCTAATTCCCCTCCGAGCCTGACTTCAGTACTCTTGTATGTGGAACTCACAATAAATAACAAGAAAAACAGAGGTTAAGTATTTAGGGACTTACTGAGGGAATAACATTAGCTTTAATATCTGTAATTATCAAACAGTGCAATATATCAATATGATATATCATGTAACAGATGTTTTAGGATTTCAGAGTGAATATCATGGGCTTGGCTCCCATCGGACAGTTCGGTGCTGTACTTTTTCCCACTTATTCAGATAGGATATGTACATTCATTCATTTACGAGCCAATGTGAACCATTCTCCGAACCGTAAAACGGTGCGCGTTGTTCAGATGAACCATGTACCCAGACTGTAATCCGTTGTTCGTTGGACTCACTTTCCGGGCCGAAGCCGCGTTGTCCAGTAGATAAATATCCAGTTCTCCATTCAGTCATTCATTCAGTCATTCAGTCAATAACCGATCAGTAATCGACAACATTTAGGATACTTTAAAAATGCATACAAGATGACCAATGGAAATATGTGATGTACAATATGATATATATATGAATGTTGAGATAATGAATAACAGTTTAATGTAAATTCCAGACCAAATCCAAAAAATGACTATATAACAAGAAACTGGTAGTACACAACACCTTACTACTTTATATCTTACTGGATTGACTTGATTTGAACCCAGTTGCCAATTAAATTTCTGTCGTAATATAACTAATTTATGGTGATTAATAACCAATTAAGTGGTTGAATCTTTCTAAAAATCATTTTTTGTACAAAACTTGTCCGGGTAATTTTGAATAAGATTTTAAAAATTCATGATAATTCAACCATAAGTTGAAAAATCACGAAACTATTTTGAAATTCTCAACCAATTTTGCCCAGAATCTGATTTTTCGAAATGATTAACTGAAGTTTTGATCACTGAAAATCCCTACGTACGACAACGTTTTGGGCAATCGACCGACATACCCATAAACTTTAACACATTTTGATAAATCTTCATTTTATACACAAGACCAAAATCAGTTTGTAAATAGAAGAAATGAAGGCATGAACACACTACCTCAAAACAGATTTCTGGGTAGAATTTCAGCTCATGTTCTTCAACGGATTTTTTGAATTTTCTGGGTGATTTGGCTTTGATTTTGTTACACTTCTCAAACTACATGATTTCTGGGCATATAAGGAGGGTTGTGTGAAAAGTTTAGAATTTTTGGACAAAGTTTGCTAATTTTTCTGATTTTTGCTCTATTTTTACCTAATTTATACTCTATCCTTACATTATTTTCTACCCTATTTGCACGAAAATTACTATTTGAATTTGATGGTTTGGGGTGTATTTATATGGGTTGTGTGCATGAATTATGTATTAAAATATGGACCACTGTTAGGGTAAGTTTTGCCAAATATTAAGTTTTAAAATTAAATCAAAATGATAATACATTATCATTATTTTTATTTTATATATATATATATATATATATATATATATATATATATATATATATATATATATATATATATCCTTAATAAAATGAAAACAAAATTAGAAACATTTGGCATGCCATAATAAACCTGGTTTGTTTGATGATGTCCTTAAGGGTAGTGCCCTTAGGGGCATCATCACCATTCATTTGGAATCTTTTTTTTAAAAAGAAAAAAAGATTCCATTTGGATGGTGAATGATGACACTGAGGGCAGTGCCGGCAACAACAATGGTTCCAATAAACCTAAGAAAGACACCGAAAAGGGAAAAATAAAAATAAGACTAGGTTTTCTTACACACGATGGAGACCATCATCAGATAGATGGCACCTATTGATAAGATTTATCGTTGTCTATTCCCATTTCTAAGGATCCATCCACGCTAGGAATCTCGGTGTGACCTTTTGTTTTGCGATAAATGGCATATAATATGAGTTGTATTGCTCCTAATGCACTACCAAGTCCATTTGGCACCTGCACATATTATATTTTTAAATCATTAAAAAAGCAATTTAAGTATAAATAATAAATTACACACTTTATACGATGATATATTAAATGATGATATATTTGTAATAAGAATAAAGAATTAGAAGAATTTATATGATTGGCTTTCTCTATTAAAAGGATCCATAAATTCAAGAAGTTTCCATGTAGAGATCGAATTAATTTTTTTGGTAAAAAAACCTCACATGGATTATATTAAATAAAACTAATGTTTTGACGGAAAAAAATTAATAGTTTCTGAAAATATCGAATTAAAAACTTGATACTACCTCAACAAGAGATCTAATGATCTATAATTGATTTGTTTATATGGGGTCCACATATTTATGTTGATCCCACATACCCAAATCAATTCTTGACCTTTGGATCTAGAATTGAGGTATTATCCATATGCTAGCAAGGAATAACCCCAAAGACAGAGGAGAAAGCATTGATTGCTATCTAGATGTCCACAACCTGGATAATATGGCAAGTTAAAAAAAATACATCATTTCCAAAGAGAAGTCATCCTCAAATGAGGTAATTATGGAATTCATTAAAGTTAAATCATGACAATGGATTTTGGCTGGGGGAGGATGGATCAATTCTTGCTCAACTATGATTGGTTCCAAGAACCCAAAATTTGTATTCATCTTGAGTCTTTGTTTTGTGGTTTGAAATACAAAACGAGTTCGTTCTATTGAGAATGTAATTAAGTCTATTGTAAATTGGAGTCTTGAACATCCCTAATTTCGAGAATATCTAACTAATAACAATGTTTCTTACCAATTTTCCATTTTTTCATAATTCCAAAATATTTTGAAATATAGCAAATATTCTATTTTATTGAATAATAATGAGTGTAAAATCAATAGTATTTGATGTCATGAGAAATAAATAAACTTACAAAAAGAAAAGGGTCCCTTCCAATGAGACCATAAACAAACCAAGAAGAGCCGCAGAGGAAGACAAAGAGTGACAAGAAGAAGGGCATATATGCCACACTCTTGGTCTTTATCACCATCCTCTGCACACATTAATAATTCCAAAAATTCTTCACCAATTATTATCAAATAATGATAAAAATATTTACTTGTTTTTTTTTAAAAAAAATGAGCACGAACTCATTAAATAACCAACCAACTCTTTTTTTTTAATCAAAGAATTGTTGATTACATTATTGGAACTCGAGTCTTTTGCCCAAAGTGTGCGATGATAAAATCTAACTATATATTATTCGACGCGTATTAATTAATAATCGATCTTACCATGACGGATAAAGGAGAAGCATACATAATAATGGAGAACACTGAGGCAGCGACACCACAAAGTATCTTCCTAACTTTCTTGTCATGTGGAAAGGCAAGAACAGAGGTCAATGCAACACCTAAGAACACAGCAAGAATACATGCAAGAAGCCCAAACATCTTGCCCCTCTCTTTCTTTGGTGCAAAAATGAGGAAAATCAGAACATAAAATGTTTCAATTATGGCACCACTTCCATTTATTATAGTCACCAATAGGTTGTCTTTTGATATGAATGGCAGACCATACCTGCATGCAAGTGCTAACACTTCTTAGTTTGTATGCATAATTATATGATATGTTTGTATGATTTACTTTTATAGGATCAAATTTTTACCGCTTTAATAATCAGAAACCATAGTTATTGATAATATGTAATGCAACAACTTAAAAAGCCATTTATGTATCATAATCTATGTAGACGCAATTATTGTTTCGTGATTCACATACATTGGCATTATTTTTTTTATGACGGGGAACCCACATCAACTGTCATTTGGTGTGCACTGGGCAAACCCTCAGACTGACACAATAGCATGCAAACCAAGTCAGCCAGGTAAATCGTATTAGATATGCCCGATGACAGACTCGACCGAGAAAGTGTTGGGGGAATCAAACTAATGAGGAAAAGTCTTAATGCTCACATACTCCACCAACTCAGCCATCCAATGAGAGGTTTACATGGAATTACTTACATCTACGTGTCTTATCCATCAATTTAAGATGAAAATCAACAAACTAGTGAAAAATTTATAGTGGAATCAGAAATTTAATATAACACGAAAATTTATACGAGGTGAAAATTAATTAAGCATCACTTTTATTTATTCCACACACGAGTGTTTTTTATCGTGTTAAAGTGTCGTGACACGTTCACTTTAGTAAGTTAATTCTGTAAAGTTTGCAATTATCAAAATTCAATAGTGGAAACTCGAAAATTTGTATAAGGGGAAATCTCATATTTATAAAAAAAATTATCAAAAAATGTCAAAAAAATATAATGTTAATGACGATTACCCCCTCGGTATGCCCATCGTCCCTGCATGCACACTCGTGCCGTATCCCTAAATAGACGAGTGTATTTTGATCTTGTCATGCTCTAAAACTAAAATCATGAACCGAGTTTGTCGTCAAATAAATGTCATTTGTTTAAATAATCTCTCTACTTTTAAGGTGGATAAACAGAGATATGGGTAAATGGGCGAATTAAATCGCTATTTCACTGATTAAATTTTGTTTGGACTTCACAAATAAAATAATAAGTAATATTATTGTTAAGTGGTATTTGAAGAAAAGTTACCAAGCTGCAAGCAAGCAGTTGAGCAAGGCCATGACATACGGTATGCCCGAGAACTGTTCAGTTGATCTTTTCGCAATGATCCGCTTGAATGTAATCCTTCCAATTTTATGTTGCATGCACAAATTCAAATAGAAATTATAAGAATTCAATTATTGTAATTAAATAATAAATATTTTTAAAAAAAAATTTATATTTATGGGATTCTTACGTTGGAGACAGGAACAAGAACAAACCAGTAGCATTCCCTGTAAATATTTTTCAATGAAAGATAAGAGTTAATCAAGTAAATTCAAAAGGGCAGAAATAAAAGGAAATCAGTAAGGAAATAGGAAATTATAGATTTAATAATTTAAATCAAGAAATAAATTCCGAAAATAGCACTGCATGCATGCACACTAGCTCCATTTGCCGGTCATAAGCTCATATAATATTTATATTTTCACATAGAAGAAAGTGAAAGCTTATTTAATTCAACACGAAGTTGGAAAAAACTTCAACTTTCAAGTGAAGAAAATAAAATTTCTTCAAGAAAATTAATGGAAGTATTTATATTTACGAAAAAAAAGAAAATTAAGCTTAAAAAAAAAGCATTATGACTAGTAATTTGCCAAAACGGTTGCGGAACGTGGAAGTGGCCGTTCCGGAACCTGATTGCTGACGCGACATCCTCTGCAACTATACCGGCGAACCACGATTATGAGTAAGATAAATTAATTTGTTAACATGATTTTGAAGAAAGAAAAAATAAAACTAAAGCCATGAATTCTAAATTTTTTATTATTACAAAGAAACTAATTGAACATACCAAAAATCCCAAATGCCAAATGAATGGCATGTTCTTTACCCATTTTTCAGCTTGAAATAAAGTACAATAAAGAACTCTTTCAAGAAAATAGAACTGAGTTTCTTGGGGGAGCTGTGCGTTTGGTGGCAACAAGAGGGTGGGGGATGGCTTATATAGACACTAAAAAAAATAAAAAATAAAAATAAAAAAACTAAAATGTTCAAAACAAAAAAACAAAATTTAACAACTTTTTAGTTAATATTGCATTAAATGTCTAGATTCCATCCACATCCTTAAAATTGTTTGGTGTAATGTAATGAATGAGAGCTGACTTATTTTATTTATTTTTATCAGTGAGTCTGTCACACTCTAGGTGTAGAGTTTTCTGATTTTTTGTTTATAAGTCAAAATATATTAAAAGGAGCTAGAAGTGCTCAGAAATACAAAGTTACAAATGATACACAAACCAAATTTGTCAACCTCAATAAATCTTAGGAAAAGGGTTTTGTTGTTATATTTATATTTTTATAGGTTGAATTATAAAAATGGTCTCGTAAAATAAGTGTATTTATAATAGTATCTCAAATTTTTATGACTACTAAACAAAAGTAACAAAAATTTTATTTTTAATAAAAATACTCTCACCTAAATATTTGATAATTTTTATCAAATGTATCCACACAAATTATTTTTTAACAAAACATAGTATCAAGTTTTGATAATGGTTTAGGGACCACCTCTGTTAAAAGATAACTTTGTGGGACTATGTGTGACTACTTTTGTTAATAGTTCTAAAAGTTTGAGATTAATATTGCAGATGACCATTTTATGATATCAATTTTACAATTTTCTATATTTTTATACTTAAAAATAATTGTTGCAACCAAGGGATATTAGTATTAGATTTTTGGGTCAGGGTTGTAAAATGAGTTGTTTTTTTTTTTTAAATGAGAAGTTCATTTACATGATTTTCTAAACGAAGGTTATTTAAAGCATAAATATACAAGGCATGTGTGTGTAGTAAGAATAACACCTTTGAATGATATAGGATTTGGTGAGCCTGTACAGCTATACTTACGTAGCTGTACAACTGTGTTAGTGTTTGATATTTTTGGTGAATATAAATACTTTGGTCATATAGTTTTCAAATAAAAAGTCCACAAAATCGTTATTCATTTTTGGCAATTTTAGGAAAGTAATGCCCGATCCCCTTCTTAGATCCCGCGCACAGTGGGAGTGGGAGTTTTGTGTATCGGGTTATCATTTTAATCCTTTATTGTAGCGTATGCTAAAACATGCTTTTCATTCTTAATTACAGCAACTTAATCACTAAAATGTACTAATCATTTTGTGAATATATATAGGGTGTGGTTGTAAGTGCTTAGTTTATGATGTTACTGGTAAAATAGACTTTGTATAATTTTTGTTAAAAGGAGAGACAATACTGGAAAAGATCCAAGTATATTGCTCAAAAAACTGAAAGTGTACAGTCAAATTTCCTATACATACATTTCTATTGCTAAGCTTACTTAACTAAGCTAATTGAATTAAATAAACGCAAGCACGATTTACATAAAAGAACAAATGCGACTTCTTTATATTCCCCCTCAAATTTGGTATAGGTTCAAGATACCAACATTGGATCATAAATAATGGTGTTGGCTTCTTCCCAATACCTTTGTAACTATATTCTCCGGTTACTCTTGTGACCAAATGTGTGATGTTTTATGATCTTTTCTATAATATTTTCTCTAACCAAATGACAATTTCTTTCAATATGTTTTGTTCTCTCATGATACATGGGTATGCTACAATATGCAAGGATGCCACGGAATAGCAATGAAGGTTGCTCCAACTCTATTGCTAAATCCTTCAAAATTCCAATGATCCATACTATTTCACGGGTTGTGGTTGCCATTGTCCTATATTCAGCTTCTTTGACGATCTTGACATTATGTTTTGTTTCTTGGTCTTCCATGATATCAGGGATTCCCCAAGTTTTATACAATAACCTGCAATGGACCCGCGACTCATTGGAGAAGCACTGCAATCCGAATCACAAAATGCATTCAAGGTTGTTGTTCATTGAGAAGACAACAGAATTCCCAATATTGATGATTGTTTTAAGTATTTTAACACTCGCAGTGCAGCATCCATATGAGAAGTCTTGGGTTGATGCATGAATTGACTCAACCTTTGTACTTCATAATATATATCAGACCTAGTGACGCCAAACCAACCTTTTATATGAACTAGCGTCTGGAAGCAATTCATCATCACTGTCATCAAGTGCATTGGCATATTCTTTTTTAGTTAGCTTCAAATTCTGATCCATTGGAGTTTCACACAACTTAGAACCTGACAAACCCGCTTCTGACAATAATTCCAGTGCATATTCCTTTGATCCAAGTATATTCTATGCTTTGAATGGGCCACCTCGATCCCAAGTAAATATTTCAAATTTCCCAAGTCTTTAAGATGTATGACAGAGTGCAAAGGGCTTTTAAGAGCCTTAATAACATCCAAGTGGTTTCCCGTGATCACTATGTTGTCTACATATACAAGTTATGCAGTAATGTGCTCACCATCCTTCTTCACAAATAACTAGTGATCACGATTGAACTGTTTAAAACCACATTGAATCATAATGTGAGCAAACTTATTATTCAATTGCCTAGAAGCTTGCTTTAAGTCATACAATGATTTAAAAATTGAAATACTTTATTCTTTCCCTGATTGTGAATCTTTGTGCCAAAAACATGTAAATCTCTTAATCCAAATCACCTTGCAAAGAAGCATTAATAACGTCCATTTGAGACAATTGCCAATTCCAAAGTGCAGAGACACTTAGGAAATCTTACTACCCCTACTTTAGTCACGGGGGAGAATGTATCATGGTAATCAATACCATACTCTTGTGTATATTCATTGGCTTTTTTCCTCGGAGGTAGATCAACTATTTCCCAAGTGTTAATGGCTTCAAGTGCTACAAGTTCACGATTCATGGTTAGTTGCCAACGAGATTCGGTGATTGTTTCGTGATAGTATGAGGTTCTTTAAGAGCTAAGGTGGAGGTTAAAAATGCTTGATACTTATTTATTATAATAATATAAAATTTTAAATAAGTATAAATTTATATAAAGAAATATGTTAATTATTTTTAATAATTCTTATATCCATTAATAATTTATCAATAGTCTATTTATAAATAGTTTTACTCCCAAAATCGTCATTCACTTTTTTATAAGTTTTGAAAAATATTATTTGTATTATGAAAACTTAGGGGGTGTATTAGATATATATTTTTATTGACTTTTAATGATTTTTATGGAGTTTAAAAGCCTAGAAGTATTCAATCCAGATTTTTATATACTCCACAAAAGTCTAGTGATATTCAAAATAGACTTCATAGAGTTTTAAAAGTCAGGTGGTATTCAAACTTGACTTTTTAAAACTTTATAAAAGTCTATAGGTATCCAAAATCTCATAGAAAAATCTCATAGACTTTTAATGACTTCCGTTGAAATCTTTAGGTACAAACTTTGATGCCACACATACATCCCAAAAAAATTAAAAATTCATCACCACTCCTAGTAAGCTTCGGAATGATTTTTAATTCCTAATTACCATTATCTCTCTTTACGTCTATGTTCATTTCCGACACGGTCACTTCCCCCATTGGCTTTTCCTCTCCTGTTTTTTGCATGCACCATTTTTTTAATTTCTAATGTGCGGTTGTGGGTGTGTTTCTGTATATCCATGTGTATTATATAGAAGGCACAACACAGAAACATGGAATTGTGATGAAAACAGAAAAAATATTTAATCATTATTTTTTTCACATCGAATTTTTTTATCTAATATAATATTAATATTTGCATAAGTATTTTGATAAAATAGCAAGCTAATTTGCTCAATTTTATATTAGATATGAGTTTGTATCTATAAATAATTGTAATAAATATTTTTCTAAAAAAAAAGATATTTATATCGATATAAATTATCATGTTTAATTTTAAAAGTATGTTTTAAGAATTTTTATAGTAACCAAATATTATCAAAAAGATATTTTAAATGTATTAAATTTTATTTAATAGAAAACTTATGTTTTATTACATAAAATATAAAATTATAGATTATAATTATATAGGATTACTAATGTAGCAACTCAATCACACTCTGATAACCATGTTGTCATCTTCAATAACTTGCTACGTAACTGATATGAAAACCACAGTCATTGCACAAGAAAGCATCAAATTTCGAGCATTTGATTTTGACTCACAAAATCTATCATCAAACTGGTTTTACAGCATAAGAAGCTGCATTGATCAGAACAAACCCAAAGCAGCAATCTTGATCTACTCTCGGAACCATGGTAATGGCGGCATTGGTTTGGATTCCATCCCTTCTGTTCTCAAAGCCTGTGCTTCCCTTTTCAATCATTTTTTTGGAATGGCGTTGCATTGTGAATCCATAAAATCTGGAGTTGAAGGGGATGTAATGGTGGGGACTTCATTGGTTGACATGTATGGTAAGTGTGGTGATATTGAAAGTTCCCGGAAGATGTTTGATTATATGTCTGAGAGAAATGTGGTCACTTGGAATGCGATGATTGGTGGGTATGTTAGGAATGGGGATATGGGATCTGCTTTAGGTTTGTTTGAGAAAATGGAGAGTAGGACATCAGTGACTTGGAATGAGATGATTGCTGGTTACGCAAAGAGCGGGGATATTGTGATGGCGAGGCGAGTTTTTGATAGTGTGCCTGAGGGATTGAAAAATGTAGTGACATGGACTGTGATGGTTGATGGGTATGTTAGGAATGGGGATTTGGAGGCTGCAGAAGAAGTGTTTGAGGTGATGCCGGAGCGGAACTTTTTCGTCTGCTCGGTGATGGTTTCTGGGTATTTCAAGAAAGGGGATGTGGCGAAGGGGAGAGAATTTTTTGATCGGATGTGTTCGAGGAATTTGGTGTGTTGGAACTCTTTGATTGCTGGATACGCACAGAAAGGCATGTGTGCGGAGGCATTGGATGCTTTCATGAACATGAAGGCGGAAAGATTTGAGCCAGATGAAGTAACAATGGTGAGTGTTTTATCGGTGTGTGCTCAATCGGGAATGCTTGAAGTTGGTAAAGAACTTCATGAGACGATAGTCCAGAAGGGGATTGATTTGAATGAGTATGTTGTCAATGGATTGGTCGACATGTATGCGAAATGTGGGGATTTAGGAAATGCAAGATTGATCTTTGAAGGTATTCCATCAAAAAACTATGCCACTTGGAATTCTTTGATCACAGGATTTTCCGTTCACGGTCATTGTAAAGAGGCTCTCGAATTCTTCATGAGAATGGAGGGGTCTGGTGTAAAACCTGATGGTGTGGCTTTTCTATCTGTTTTATCTGCTTGTGCACATGGAGGTTTGGTGGAAGAAGGTTTAGAGGTATTTTCTAAGATGGAGAAATATGGATTGACAGCTAACACAAAGCATTATGGTTGTCTAGTTGATATGCTAGGACGGGCTGGGAAACTACGAGAGGCTCTGGACTTGGTTGAGGGGATGACTGTAGAGCCAAATGACACAGTTCTAGGATCACTTCTTGGGGCATGCCAAATTCACTACGACACGATTATGGCAGAGAAGGTGCTAGAATTGGTTGGTAAGCTGAATTCTGAATACCGTTCCCATGATGATGGGCATTATGTGGTGCTGTCAAATATATATGCAGCTTGTGAAAGATGGGAGACTGCTGAACGGTTGCGAGCTGTATTTGCTGATAAAGGGTCAGATATAATACCTGGATGCAGCAAACTTATTTAAGGATTATAACCTAATCCGTCAGTATATGTGGAACATCTGAATATAATTTGGTGGTATTGTTTCTGACGTGAACTGGGAAGAAGCATGCCATGCACAAGAATATATATATAGCTTGTGAAAGATGGGATAGGCAGACAACGGAACAGTTGCGAGCTCTATTTACTGATAAGGGGTCAGATATAATACCTGGATGCAGGGTAATTACATAAGCATCATAACCTAAGGCCGTCATGGTACGGGCGAACATCTGAGTGTAATTTGGTGGTGTTGTTTCTGATGTGAACTGGGAAGAATCATGCGAGGCACAAGAAAGGTTGAAACACTAAAAAAAGTATTTATAGCATGTAATATTAAAGCTGGAATCTTTTCGAAGAACATAGATTATCTCAGGCCAATAAACTGAATACTTAAATAGGAACAGAACTCGAGGTTGAACCTTTTGTGTGCTATACAACATCGGTAGACGAAATACTAGTCATATACAAGGACTAATACATTCCCCAATGTCTTTCTGCAATTCTACTAGATTACACGAAAAGAGTCGGCTATTTGTTTCAAATCCTTGTAATATCTATTCCATTGAATCTTTACCATTTCCAATAATGTTGAACAAGTATAGTTGATTTCCTGCTGCTGTTGCTGTGATTAGAACATGGGGTGGCTCTAGCTCGAACTGGTAATACTTTCTTCCCAAGTGTTGAACTACTTTAGAACTTAAAACCTTTCCTTCAACATTCTTCCCGATCACCACTGGCCCGAATGCATTAATAACTTCCCTTGGACTCCCTATCCCTTCTATAGTTGCATTGTCACCGAGATATGTAGATTAGTGCAACCAAAATTAGAACTTTTTTGAATCTTATTAATAAAAAAACTCTCCTTTGATTAATGAACTGAAGATATATACAGGTGAAACATTGTTGAAAGTGAAACTGAGTTTCTGCAAATCTCAGAACAGGAGCCACGATAACAAATAGACGTCCTTCCTGTGGACTAGCAAATCTTAAATCAATCCCTGTGCCTCCTAAATCAGCATACAGGAACCTGTCCGGCAGACAGCATATCAAAAGAGCCAAGCACAAAATCTATCAAGAAAGGATTAAAGGGTAACTCAATTGGTTCATGCCATAGCATCGACCCTCTGTCTTGGGAACTTTACATACCGCATGAATAGGCTCTTACTCATTTCATTAGATGAAAATGAGTAGCACAAAAAGTTATCGAAGTGCATTATACAGTCCTATAAACAGTTTCGAACTCCTGAAAACTCTGCAGGATTCTGAGAGGTTAAGCAATGTAGATTTTTACCTCTTCCCAGTCTTGAGGCACAGAAAATGCATAAGGTATGATGGGACTCCAACCAACGCCGTGACCTCTCAACGTATCATCTGGTGTCCGATATGGTCTCCAAACTGTCTGAGCATTTTGTATCAAATAAAGATGGCATCCCCTCAATTGAAAATTATGAAGACGCTGAAATTTTGCCATCACTGAAATATAATCCCAAGAGAGAGGCTTCACATATTTGCTACTATTTTGATAGTTTACAGATAGTCTTACTAAAGATACTTACCTAAAGATACACAGAAATCATAGCTAGTTTTGTTAGTTCTCTTATAAACATATTCATATGATCAACTCATCATCAATCTAACCAACAATATCGATACTGATATGTTAGTTTTCAACAATGATGAATCCGCGGTTCTTGAACAAGAAAGTCAGTGCAAGAACAAGGAAGACATGTCGTGATAAGTGTGATTTTTACACTTAATTTGATATATGATTAGGGGCGTTTTTATAGTGATTCATGGAAAATATTACGCGTTTTGGTATATAATTGTATATTTCAGGAATCCAGGTCCAAATGCTAAAAGATTATAAGAAATGCATAAATGTGACAAGAATTCAAATTGGGTCTCAAGAGTTGAAAAATCGTGCACCGGGATAGAATACATGTTGCACCCTAACGCCACTTATGCAACACGATTTTATTAAAGATTTTACATGTCACATGCATGATAAGGAAGGGAGAGAAGAGAAGATTGTATATGAGCATTAGTAGGGAATAAAATATTCTCTAATATTTTACCAAGGGATTAACCAATTAAAAGGAAGATATTTACGTAGAGATTGGCGGTGAGGAGGCAGACTTCAACAAGGAAAAAAAACGTACAGATTGGGGGAGGATATTCATTGGACAAAAGAAATGTGTATAAAGAGATATATACGCAAAGATATTGGGAGGACTTGACGTAAGGAAACCACGTGAGAGATTAAAAAAGGAAGAGGGAAAGTTACGAGAGAAGAGCGGTATCAGGGAAGAAGCAGGAGCGACAGAACGAGAGAGACGGGAGATAGACAGAAGAGCAGGAGGAGTTACGTGAGGGTGAGGAGATTTACGTGAACAGACAGCAGCATTCAAGAAGGAAGAGTGACGAGAGAGGAGATAAGAAACAAGAGCAGCAAAGATTAAACAGAAACAGAAAGGTGAACAAGACAGAGAGTGACGTGAGTGAGCAGGAGGGACAGAAGACGTGAGTAGAACCAGGAGGAGATTGAAGGAGCAGAATTCACGTACTTCAGACGTAAGAAAGGAGTTGGAAATCAATTAAAGTACTGAAGGCAACGAAGATCACTCACGTACAGAAAACAGACGAGAAACGAACGTGCAGAGGTGAGTTGAACGGACGAAATCAGAAGGAAGAGTCACGTACAGAAAGCAACAGATTGTTGAAGAAGAGTCACGTACAGTACAAAACGAGAGACGGAGCTACGGGTTGACGATGCGATTCAACATCGCTAGTTTATGAGTATTTCTAAACTTTGTTTGATTCTATTTAATTTCTTTATGCTTTTGATGTTGAAAAACATAATTTTGCATTTGATTTTAAATATGTTTCTAGGCTAAGTTTGTTATCAACACTTAGGGGATCCTATGTTATGAACCCATGATTTAATTCGAATGTTTTGATTGATTCTTATTTATCTATGTGTTTAGATCATTGTTCTTCATGCTTTTAAGGGTTTGGCCATCCTTGATTGATATTAAATTACAATTGAGATCGAGAGATAAAATTGGAATTCGATATAGTGATTTATGCCGTGGATTTCAGACTGAGATCGAGAGATAAAGTCAAATACATGTGTGATAGCTATAGATTTACCAAAATCGAAGGCTAGAAGTTTTCATAGATCGATTTACAATATTAATTGTTCAATAAGGGTACGAGAGTGGCTTATTGTTACGTTAGTATTAGATTTGTTATAGCCGGACCAAGGTATAGCAAGTGAATTAGGAAAACTCGTCACCTTAGATTGTTTGAATTAATTCTTAACTAATGGGCGAATTGTGGGGGATTACATAGGTGAACCGAAAGTCTTGATAATTGTCTTTATTGATTTCATTCTCATTCTCTATTGTTTGTTTGGATTTATTATTGAGTTAATTAGTTATAACCAATTTTCGTAGGCTAAATATAGTTAAACAAATGGAGTTTGGTACTTATTTCCTAGTCCTCGTGGGTTCGACACTCATACTTATATTATCATTATACTAAAACTTGACACCGTGCACTTGCGGTAAAGAATCGCTACACTGAGAAATAATTGTTTAAAATAAAAGCGATCAGGTCGGCAAACTCGAAACAGGCAGAGGCTGTACCAATGACGAGGGGAAAATCGACGGAGCGTGACTCCAATGGGAGCCACAAGTGTGGTAGATCCAAATCTAGAAGTAAGAGGAAAAATCTTAAATGCTATAAATGTGGTGGTAAATGTCACTTCAAGAAAGAGTGTGAGTAAGAAGATTATCGAAAAATATTCTTAAGGAAATGTTGCATGTACCTTAGACTGTGGTGAATATTATTCAGTGAAGCAGAAACAGTTTCAGAAGGCTGACAAAAAGCTTTGTGATACATGTACAACGTACCCAGGAGCGAACTGTCACGTGACGTCTCGGAGAGAATGGTTGATCAATATGAATCGGTCTCGGGATGATCCGTATTAATGGGAAATGATCATGCCTTGGAAATCGTAGGAGGTGAAACCATCAAAATAAAAATGTATGATGATATTATTCACATCATACAAGAGGTAAGACATCTGGAGGGTCTGACAAGGAATCTTTCGTCTTTGTGACAATTTGATATCGGGTGCGAGATTCGTATAAAAAATTGGATCATGAAGATCGTGAAAGTCACGCTTGTGGTAGACGGAAAAGGTTAATATATACTTTTGGGGGAACACACAAAGAGGCACGACTTACTATTCCATCGACTAGTTCGGGAGAAGAATTAACAATGTTATGGCATATGAAGCTCAGTAATATGTCAGAAAGAGAGTTGAAAATTCTCTCAGAAAAGAAGTTGTTGCAAGGGCTTACGAAGGTGACTGTACCCTTTTGTGAGTATTGTGTTATCGATAGCCAACACATTAAATATTGGCACATATACTGCCAAGAGCAACGGTGTATTGAAGCTGATTCATTCTGGTGTTTGGCAAGAATTGGTTGTATTCCTAGGAGGAGCGATATACTTTTTCTATATCATTGATGATTTCTCTAAAAGTTGTTGAATGTTTCCAATCAAGAAGAAATAAAATGTTTTTCCACGCTTCAAGGTTTTCAAAGCGTGGGTTGAACTTGACTCTGAGAAGAAGATCAAGTGTCTAAGGACTGAAAATGGAAGAGAATATATAAATTATGAATTTGATGCATATTGTCAACAATAGAGACTCGGAAGGCAATTCATAACAATATGCACGCCTCAACAAAATGGAGTAACAGAGTGAATTAACAGAACTTGGTTAGACAGAATAATAGCTATGCTGAAGACTGCATATCTAGCAAAGTCATTTTGGGCAGAAGCACTCAAAATCATCAGTTATGTTATCAATTGTTCTCCATCAGTAGCGATTGGACCGAAGACTCCGAGAGGTGTGGACTGGCGAGCCGGTGGATTTTTCTCGGCTACATACATTTGAAAGTCCGGTGTACGTTCTGTACAACGAACAAGAAAGACCGAAGTTAGATTCTAAATCCAGAAAGTATATCTTCTTGGGCTGTGTTGGTGGTGTGAATGGGTATTTTTTTGTGAGACCCCACTGCCCACAAACTTATCATCATCAGGGATATTATTTTCGAGGAAAATAAAGTTAATGGAGACAAAGACACACTGAATTCAGATATTTCTATAGTTTAGGTGGAACATAAAAGATAAGACGATCAAATTTCTTTTGAGGTGTCACCTGGGTACGAGGAACTAAACCAGTTGAGTTAGAGGTTTTCAAAGTTCTGCAGTCTACTCGTGAGAGAAGACACTATTTTGGCTTTCTGATTATGTTACTAAAAGCAATGTTGCATATTGCTTATTAACAGAGGATGATGAGCCTCAAGTTTCCATGAAGCTATGATAATAACCAAGCTGAGTGATATCATAGAAGATTGGTGGTGAAAGGATATGCTCAGAAGGAAGGTATCGACTTCAACGAGCTATTTTTTTGTGGTCCGACTTACAACAGATAGAGTAGTATGTGCTCCAACTAGAAGGTTTTGCTGGAAAAGACAAAGAGAACATGGTTCGCAGGTTGAAAAAATTTATGTACAGGCTTAAACATGCTCCGAGATGTTGGTATAAGAAATTTGATTCCTATATGTCAGGATCGATTCCGGGGGTGGGTTGCCATTCCACACCCGAGTTCAACCAACTTGAGCTTCAATATCTCATGTTCTTGAATTAATGCACCGAGATTATATCGAGTTCGATTACAAAATCGAGCGGAAGACACTCGACATAACCCGCTCTATAACTGATTAAAGATTTGAAATTCATTTTAAAGATATGCAAGTAAAGTAAATAAACAAGCATTTGTTTATGGAAGTTCGAAGGTGGTGTAATCCTTCTACGTCTCCCCTTCTTCCACCTCCTGGAAGGATTCCACTAGAAGACTTTGATTTATACAATCTCGTTGTACAAACCCGATCCAGTTGGGATTGCCCCACCCAACTAGAACTCCTAGCAACTCAACTATGTATGTTCTTTAATGTCTCACATACAAAGACCTCTCATCGGTTGTGATAAATCATCAACTATTACAATGATATTCACTCGTCTATTAAGCTCTCATATACAATGAATAGAGTGAATATATATGGCACAAATGATCTCTAACTAGATCTGATATAGCAAGGTAAGTGGTGCCAAAGGTTTGGGGAGTGCTCTTCATTTAGCAACTTTTGTCTTTGAAGTTCCCCAATTGAATCCCAAGTGGGTTTGTTTTGGAAGGCTTGGAATGATCTTCAATCAGCTGTTATTGAGCTTCCAAATCATGTATATATAGCCCCAAGTAATGATATATACGTTAGACACAAGAATATGCCCGTTGGAAAAGGTTCTGCACCATTCCCGAGCTTGCAACGGTCATATTCTGTTTTATGGGCTATTTGTATTTCGGACCGGATTGGCCGGATCATCTTGGTAGATCAGTCTGGCAGATCAGCACGGGCAGATCAGTCTGGTCCAGATCAGCAAGGGCAGATCAGTCTGGTCCAGATCAGCTTGATACAAAAACAGATTGATAAACTTGCTCTTTGATCTGTTGCTTGTAACTCTTCATTCTTTGATTTCTGGGCAAGGTGATCCACATGAAAGTTGTATCCCTTTCTCTTAGCTTTCAACGGAATCAAGAATCGCTTGATTTCAAGTTTGTATGAGAGAGTTATGCTCGAAATACGAGGCAATGCTCCTGCTGTCTGTTTGCTGGATGCAGCAGCACATGGCATGACTTGCAGAAGCTTTTTGGCCATCTTAACGTCCGATTCAGTCTTTCACTTCCAAAGATGACTTATAGATCTTTGTCTTAGCTTTCCCACCCATACTGAATCGTTCCGTTCCGATAAGCGAGCTAAGAGTTATGCCCACCAGACTGACAGGGACTTTGCTGTAACAGCTCGATCTTACAGGCGTCACATGGCGTGACTTTCAGAAGCTTTTTGGCCATCTTAACGTCCGATTCAGTCTTTCACTTCCAAAGATGACTTGTAGATATTTGTCTTAGCTTTCCAACCCATACTAAATCGTTCCGTTCCGATAAGCGAGCTGAGAGTTATGGCCACCATACTGACAGTTGCTTGCTGAAACAGCTTGCTGTTTCTTCGCGGTTCAGCTCGATCTTGCAGGCGTCTTTTCTCCTTGATAACATTTGAACTAGCCGATCTGTTGTGAATATGACTTTTAGTATTTTAAGTTGGCTGTTCAATCTCTTTGGAAGCACGCCATTTCGATATCCGAGCTATTAGATATGTTCGAAACAATCCGCTCTGCCAGGATTTCAGTCTTGGTCCAGCTTGATATTTTCAAGCTACTTCTTTGTAATTCATCAAGCTTCTAAGTTATGAACTATGAACTGCACACTTGATGAAATATGTTAGCAACACAATAACAAGTTTTGTTAACATCAAAACCAAGATTATTCGGGTTTCCAAAACCCAACAATCTCCCCCTTTTTGATGATCACAAAACTTGAATAAAAATATGAACATTAAAGCACAATGTTGCATAACAAGAAAAATCATATTTTTTAAACAACATATTTCTCCCCCTTTTTGTGTGAATAAAAAAGGAAGATAAATAAAATTTACTCCCCCTCAAGGATTGAGATTAAACACTCCCCCTTAATTTTAAAATGTTTGAAAATTTGAGCAAGTGAGGGGCAAATGGGGTAGGCTAAAACAAATAAAAACAAATGCAATGCACATTAATTTTTGAACAAAAATAACCTCTTTTGATGATAGATGAAGCATATTTGGCAACAAATTTGAATTTCTTGACAAAACTCAACAATGTCCATTTCATCTTTCCGCGGTGGCAGCACACTTAGTCCAACTTTACAGAATAAACTGTATCTTCTCGTGAAGAATTAGGCTGCAAGACCTATACCGTTGCGATCCTCTATGAGTCTAGTTTGCAACGCAAAATACGGTTCGTCATTTGGACATCCCAGCAAGAAGTTATGCCAATTTTCCCAAAGTCGCTGCAAGCTGCCAGAAAACTAAAATGCTTCTAAAATTATTAGATAAAATCTCAAAATAAAAATTTTAAACTTAAAATGAGTTAAGAACAGATTGAACGAAAATTTGAATATTTAAAATAGATTTTAAAATTATTTTTGTGCAAAATGAATGCAATAAAATTGATTTTTATGCTAAAAATTTTCATACACCAAATTTTGAAAAAATATGCTATGAAAATATTTCATGCTCATGAGAAATTTTTGGAAATGATTTTAAAAGATATCTGCTACAAAATTCGGTTCAAATGCTTTCCAAGAACAACCCGCTCTGATACCACTTGTCAGGATCGATTCCGGGGGTGGGTTGCCATTCCACACCGGAGTTCAACCAACTTGAGCTTCAATATCTCGTGTTCTTGAATTAATGCACCGAGAGATTATATCGAGTTCGATTACAAAATCGAGCGGAAGACACTCGACATAACCCGCTCTATAACCGATTAAAGATTTGAAATTCATTTTAAAGATATGCAAGTAAAGTAAATAAACAAGCATTTGTTTATGGAAGTTCGAAGGTGGTGTAATCCTTCTACTTCTCCCCTTCTTCCACCTCATGGAAGGATTCCACTAGAAGACTTTGATTTATACAATCCCGTTGTACAAACCCGATCCAGTTGGGAATGCCCCATCCAACTAGCACTCCTATCAACTCAACTATGTATGTTCTTTAATGTCTCACATACAAAGACCTCTCATCGGTTGTGATAAATCATCAACCGTTACAATGATATTCACACATCTATTAAGCTCTCATATACAATGAATAGAGTGAATATATATGGCACAAATGATCTCTAACTAGATCTGATATAGCAAGGTAAGTGGTGCCAAAGGTTTGGGGAGTGCTCTTCATTTAGCAACTTTTGTCTTTGAAGTTTCCCAATTGAATCCCAAGTGGGTTTGCTTTGGAAGGCTTGGATTGATCTTCAATCAGCTGTTATTGAGCTTCCAAATCATGTATATATAGCCCCAAGTAATGATATATACGTTAGACACAAGAATATGCCCGTTGGAAAAGGTTCTGCACCATTCCCGAGCTTGCAACGGTCATATTCTGGTTTCTGGGCTATTTGTATTTTGGACCGGATTGGCCGGATCAGCTTGGTAGATCAGTCTGGCAGATCAGCACGGGCAGATCAGTCTGGTCCAGATCAGCAAGGGCAGATCAGTCTGGTCCGGATCAGCTTGATACAAAAACAGATTGATAAACTTGCTCTTTGATTTGTTGCTTGTAACTCTTCATTCTTTGATTTCTGGGCAAAGTGATCTACATGAAAGTTGTAGCCCTTTCTCTTAGCTTTCAACGGAATCAAGAATCGCTTGATTTCAAGTTCGTATGAGAGAGTTATGCTTGAAATACGAGGCAATGCTCCTGCTGTCTGTTTGCTGGATGCAGCAGCACATGGCGTGACTTGTAGAAGCTTTTTGGCCATCTTAACGTCCGATTCAGTCTTTCACTTCCAAAGCTGACTTGTAGATCTTTGTCTTAGCTTTCCAACCTATACTGAATCGTTCCGTTCCAATAAGCGAGCTAAGAGTTATGCCCACCAGACTGACAGGGACTTTGCTGTAACAGCTCGATCTTACAGGCGTCACATGGCGTGACTTGCAGAAGCTTTTTGGCCATCTTAACGTCCGATTCAGTCTTTCACTTCCAAAGATGACTTGTAGATCTTTGTCTTAGCTTTCCAACCCATACTGAATCGTTCCGTTCCGATAAGTGAGCTGAAATTTATGGCTACCAGACTGACAGTTGCTTGCTGAAACAGCTTGTTGTTTCTTCGCGGTTCAGCTCGATCTTGCAGGCGTCTTTTCTCCTTGATTACATTTGAACTAGCCGATCTGTTGTGAAATATGACTTTTATTAGTTTTAGTTGGCTGTTCAATCTCTTTGGAAGCACGCCATTTCGATATCCGAGCTATTAGATATGATCGAAACAATCCGCTCTGCCAGGATTTCAGTCTTGGTCCAGCTTGATATTTTCAAGCTACTTCTTTGTAATTCATCAAGCTTCTAAGTTATGAACTATGAACTGCACACTTGATGAAATATGTTAGCAACACAATAACAAGTTTTGTTAACATCAAAACCAAGATTATTCGGGTTTCCAAAACCCAACAATCTCCCCCTTTTTGATGATCACAAAACTTGAATAAAAATATGAACATTAAAGCACAATGTTGCATAACAAGAAAAATCATATTTTTTAAACAACATATTTCTCCCCCTTTTTGTGTGAATAAAAAAGGAAGATAAATAAAATTTACTCCCCCTCAAGGATTGAGATTAAACACTCCCCCTTAATTTTAAAATGTTTGAAAATTTGAGCAAGTGAGGGGCAAATGGGGTAGGCTAAAACAAATAAAAACAAATGCAATGCACATTAATTTTTGAACAAAAATAACCTCTTTTGATGATAGATGAAGCATATTTGGCAACAAATTTGAATTTCTTGACAAAACTCAACAATGTCCATTTCATCTTTCCGCGGTGGCAGCACACTTAGTCCAACTTTACAGAATAAACTGTATCTTCTCGTGAAGAATTAGGCTGCAAGACCTATACCGTTGCGATCCTCTATGAGTCTAGTTTGCAACGCAAAATACGGTTCGTCATTTGGACATCCCAGCAAGAAGTTATGCCAATTTTCCCAAAGTCGCTGCAAGCTGCCAGAAAACTAAAATGCTTCTAAAATTATTAGATAAAATCTCAAAATAAAAATTTTAAACTTAAAATGAGTTAAGAACAGATTGAACGAAAATTTGAATATTTAAAATAGATTTTAAAATTATTTTCGTGCAAAATGAATGCAATAAAATTGATTTTTATGCTAAAAATTTTCATACACCAAATTTTGAAAAAATATGCTATGAAAATATTTCATGCTCATGAGAAATTTTTGGAAATGATTTTAAAAGATATCTGCTACAAAATTCGGTTCAAATGCTTTCCAAGAACAACCCGCTCTGATACCACTTGTCAGGATCGATTCCGGGGGTGGGTTGCCATTCCACACCGGAGTTCAACCAACTTGAGCTTCAATATCTCGTGTTCTTGAATTAATGCACCGAGAGATTATATCGAGTTCGATTACAAAATCGAGCGGAAGACACTCGACATAACCCGCTCTATAACCGATTAAAGATTTGAAATTCATTTTAAAGATATGCAAGTAAAGTAAATAAACAAGCATTTGTTTATGGAAGTTCGAAGGTGGTGTAATCCTTCTACTTCTCCCCTTCTTCCACCTCATGGAAGGATTCCACTAGAAGACTTTGATTTATACAATCCCGTTGTACAAACCCGATCCAGTTGGGAATGCCCCATCCAACTAGCACTCCTATCAACTCAACTATGTATGTTCTTTAATGTCTCACATACAAAGACCTCTCATCGGTTGTGATAAATCATCAACCGTTACAATGATATTCACACATCTATTAAGCTCTCATATACAATGAATAGAGTGAATATATATGGCACAAATGATCTCTAACTAGATCTGATATAGCAAGGTAAGTGGTGCCAAAGGTTTGGGGAGTGCTCTTCATTTAGCAACTTTTGTCTTTGAAGTTTCCCAATTGAATCCCAAGTGGGTTTGCTTTGGAAGGCTTGGATTGATCTTCAATCAGCTGTTATTGAGCTTCCAAATCATGTATATATAGCCCCAAGTAATGATATATACGTTAGACACAAGAATATGCCCGTTGGAAAAGGTTCTGCACCATTCCCGAGCTTGCAACGGTCATATTCTGGTTTCTGGGCTATTTGTATTTTGGACCGGATTGGCCGGATCAGCTTGGTAGATCAGTCTGGCAGATCAGCACGGGCAGATCAGTCTGGTCCAGATCAGCAAGGGCAGATCAGTCTGGTCCGGATCAGCTTGATACAAAAACAGATTGATAAACTTGCTCTTTGATTTGTTGCTTGTAACTCTTCATTCTTTGATTTCTGGGCAAAGTGATCTACATGAAAGTTGTAGCCCTTTCTCTTAGCTTTCAACGGAATCAAGAATCGCTTGATTTCAAGTTCGTATGAGAGAGTTATGCTTGAAATACGAGGCAATGCTCCTGCTGTCTGTTTGCTGGATGCAGCAGCACATGGCGTGACTTGTAGAAGCTTTTTGGCCATCTTAACGTCCGATTCAGTCTTTCACTTCCAAAGCTGACTTGTAGATCTTTGTCTTAGCTTTCCAACCTATACTGAATCGTTCCGTTCCAATAAGCGAGCTAAGAGTTATGCCCACCAGACTGACAGGGACTTTGCTGTAACAGCTCGATCTTACAGGCGTCACATGGCGTGACTTGCAGAAGCTTTTTGGCCATCTTAACGTCCGATTCAGTCTTTCACTTCCAAAGATGACTTGTAGATCTTTGTCTTAGCTTTCCAACCCATACTGAATCGTTCCGTTCCGATAAGTGAGCTGAAATTTATGGCTACCAGACTGACAGTTGCTTGCTGAAACAGCTTGTTGTTTCTTCGCGGTTCAGCTCGATCTTGCAGGCGTCTTTTCTCCTTGATTACATTTGAACTAGCCGATCTGTTGTGAAATATGACTTTTATTAGTTTTAGTTGGCTGTTCAATCTCTTTGGAAGCACGCCATTTCGATATCCGAGCTATTAGATATGATCGAAACAATCCGCTCTGCCAGGATTTCAGTCTTGGTCCAGCTTGATATTTTCAAGCTACTTCTTTGTAATTCATCAAGCTTCTAAGTTATGAACTATGAACTGCACACTTGATGAAATATGTTAGCAACACAATAACAAGTTTTGTTAACATCAAAACCAAGATTATTCGGGTTTCCAAAACCCAACAATCTCCCCCTTTTTGATGATCACAAAACTTGAATAAAAATATGAACATTAAAGCACAATGTTGCATAACAAGAAAAATCATATTTTTTAAACAACATATTTCTCCCCCTTTTTGTGTGAATAAAAAAGGAAGATAAATAAAATTTACTCCCCCTCAAGGATTGAGATTAAACACTCCCCCTTAATTTTAAAATGTTTGAAAATTTGAGCAAGTGAGGGGCAAATGGGGTAGGCTAAAACAAATAAAAACAAATGCAATGCACATTAATTTTTGAACAAAAATAACCTCTTTTGATGATAGATGAAGCATATTTGGCAACAAATTTGAATTTCTTGACAAAACTCAACAATGTCCATTTCATCTTTCCGCGGTGGCAGCACACTTAGTCCAACTTTACAGAATAAACTGTATCTTCTCGTGAAGAATTAGGCTGCAAGACCTATACCGTTGCGATCCTCTATGAGTCTAGTTTGCAACGCAAAATACGGTTCGTCATTTGGACATCCCAGCAAGAAGTTATGCCAATTTTCCCAAAGTCGCTGCAAGCTGCCAGAAAACTAAAATGCTTCTAAAATTATTAGATAAAATCTCAAAATAAAAATTTTAAACTTAAAATGAGTTAAGAACAGATTGAACGAAAATTTGAATATTTAAAATAGATTTTAAAATTATTTTCGTGCAAAATGAATGCAATAAAATTGATTTTTATGCTAAAAATTTTCATACACCAAATTTTGAAAAAATATGCTATGAAAATATTTCATGCTCATGAGAAATTTTTGGAAATGATTTTAAAAGATATCTGCTACAAAATTCGGTTCAAATGCTTTCCAAGAACAACCCGCTCTGATACCACTTGTCAGGATCGATTCCGGGGGTGGGTTGCCATTCCACACCGGAGTTCAACCAACTTGAGCTTCAATATCTCGTGTTCTTGAATTAATGCACCGAGAGATTATATCGAGTTCGATTACAAAATCGAGCGGAAGACACTCGACATAACCCGCTCTATAACCGATTAAAGATTTGAAATTCATTTTAAAGATATGCAAGTAAAGTAAATAAACAAGCATTTGTTTATGGAAGTTCGAAGGTGGTGTAATCCTTCTACTTCTCCCCTTCTTCCACCTCATGGAAGGATTCCACTAGAAGACTTTGATTTATACAATCCCGTTGTACAAACCCGATCCAGTTGGGAATGCCCCATCCAACTAGCACTCCTATCAACTCAACTATGTATGTTCTTTAATGTCTCACATACAAAGACCTCTCATCGGTTGTGATAAATCATCAACCGTTACAATGATATTCACACATCTATTAAGCTCTCATATACAATGAATAGAGTGAATATATATGGCACAAATGATCTCTAACTAGATCTGATATAGCAAGGTAAGTGGTGCCAAAGGTTTGGGGGGTGCTCTTCATTTAGCAACTTTTGTCTTTGAAGTTTCCCAATTGAATCCCAAGTGGGTTTGCTTTGGAAGGCTTGGATTGATCTTCAATCAGCTGTTATTGAGCTTCCAAATCATGTATATATAGCCCCAAGTAATGATATATACGTTAGACACAAGAATATGCCCGTTGGAAAAGGTTCTGCACCATTCCCGAGCTTGCAACGGTCATATTCTGGTTTCTGGGCTATTTGTATTTTGGACCGGATTGGCCGGATCAGCTTGGTAGATCAGTCTGGCAGATCAGCACGGGCAGATCAGTCTGGTCCAGATCAGCAAGGGCAGATCAGTCTGGTCCTGATCAGCTTGATACAAAAACAGATTGATAAACTTGCTCTTTGATTTGTTGCTTGTAACTCTTCATTCTTTGATTTCTGGGCAAAGTGATCCACATGAAAGTTGTAGCCCTTTCTCTTAGCTTTCAACGGAATCAAGAATCGCTTGATTTCAAGTTTGTATGAGAGAGTTATGCTTGAAATACGAGGCAATGCTCCTGCTGTCTGTTTGCTGGATGCAGCAGCACATGGCGTGACTTGTAGAAGCTTTTTGGCCATCTTAACGTCCGATTCAGTCTTTCACTTCCAAAGCTGACTTGTAGATCTTTGTCTTAGCTTTCCAACCTATACTGAATCGTTCCGTTCCAATAAGCGAGCTAAGAGTTATGCCCACTAGACTGACAAGGACTTTGCTGTAACAGCTCGATCTTACAGGCGTCACATTGCGTGACTTGCAGAAGCTTTTTGGCCATCTTAACGTCCGATTCAGTCTTTCACTTCCAAAGATGACTTGTAGATCTTTGTCTTAGCTTTCCAACCCATACTGAATCGTTCCGTTCCGATAAGTGAGCTGAAATTTATGGCTACCAGACTGACAGTTGCTTGCTGAAACAGCTTGTTGTTTCTTCGCGGTTCAGCTCGATCTTGCAGGCGTCTTTTCTCCTTGATTACATTTGAACTAGCCGATCTGTTGTGAAATATGACTTTTATTAGTTTTAGTTGGCTGTTCAATCTCTTTGGAAGCACGCCATTTCGATATCCGAGCTATTAGATATGATCGAAACAATCCGCTCTGCCAGGATTTCAGTCTTGGTCCAGCTTGATATTTTCAAGCTACTTCTTTGTAATTCATCAAGCTTCTAAGTTATGAACTATGAACTGCACACTTGATGAAATATGTTAGCAACACAATAACAAGTTTTGTTAACATCAAAACCAAGATTATTCGGGTTTCCAAAACCCAACAATCTCCCCCTTTTTGATGATCACAAAACTTGAATAAGAATATGAACATTAAAGCACAATGTTGCATAACAAGAAAAATCATATTTTTTAAACAACATATTTCTCCCCCTTTTTGTGTGAATAAAAAAGGAATATAAATAAAATTTACTCCCCCTCAAGGATTGAGATTAAACACTTCCCCTTAATTTTAAAATGTTTGAAAATTTGAGCAAGTGAGGGGCAAATGGGGTAGGCTAAAACAAATAAAAACAAATGCAATGCACATTAATTTTTGAACAAAAATAACCTCTTTTGATGATAGATGAAGCATATTTGGCAACAAATTTGAATTTCTTGACAAAACTCAACAATGTCCATTTCATCTTTCCGCGGTGGCAGCACACTTAGTCCAACTTTACAGAATAAACTGTATCTTCTCGTGAAGAATTAGGCTGCAAGACCTATACCGTTGCGATCCTCTATGAGTCTAGTTTGCAACGCAAAATACGGTTCGTCATTTGGACATCCCAGCAAGAAGTTATGCCAATTTTCCCAAAGTCGCTGCAAGCTGCCAGAAAACTAAAATGCTTCTAAAATTATTAGATAAAATCTCAAAATAAAAATTTTAAACTTAAAATGAGTTAAGAACAGATTGAACGAAAATTTGAATATTTAAAATAGATTTTAAAATTATTTTCGTGCAAAATGAATGCAATAAAATTGATTTTTATGCTAAAAATTTTCATACACCAAATTTTGAAAAAATATGCTATGAAAATATTTCATGCTCATGAGAAATTTTTGGAAATGATTTTAAAAGATATCTGCTACAAAATTCGGTTCAAATGCTTTCCAAGAACAACCCGCTCTGATACCACTTGTCAGGATCGATTCCGGGGGTGGGTTGCCATTCCACACCGGAGTTCAACCAACTTGAGCTTCAATATCTCGTGTTCTTGAATTAATGCACCGAGAGATTATATCGAGTTCGATTACAAAATCGAGCGGAAGACACTCGACATAACCCGCTCTATAACCGATTAAAGATTTGAAATTCATTTTAAAGATATGCAAGTAAAGTAAATAAACAAGCATTTGTTTATGGAAGTTCGAAGGTGGTGTAATCCTTCTACTTCTCCCCTTCTTCCACCTCATGGAAGGATTCCACTAGAAGACTTTGATTTATACAATCCCGTTGTACAAACCCGATCCAGTTGGGAATGCCCCATCCAACTAGCACTCCTATCAACTCAACTATGTATGTTCTTTAATGTCTCACATACAAAGACCTCTCATCGGTTGTGATAAATCATCAACCGTTACAATGATATTCACACATCTATTAAGCTCTCATATACAATGAATAGAGTGAATATATATGGCACAAATGATCTCTAACTAGATCTGATATAGCAAGGTAAGTGGTGCCAAAGGTTTGGGGAGTGCTCTTCATTTAGCAACTTTTGTCTTTGAAGTTTCCCAATTGAATCCCAAGTGGGTTTGCTTTGGAAGGCTTGGATTGATCTTCAATCAGCTGTTATTGAGCTTCCAAATCATGTATATATAGCCCCAAGTAATGATATATACGTTAGACACAAGAATATGCCCGTTGGAAAAGGTTCTGCACCATTCCCGAGCTTGCAACGGTCATATTCTGGTTTCTGGGCTATTTGTATTTTGGACCGGATTGGCCGGATCAGCTTGGTAGATCAGTCTGGCAGATCAGCACGGGCAGATCAGTCTGGTCCAGATCAGCAAGGGCAGATCAGTCTAGTCCGGATCAGCTTGATACAAAAACAGATTGATAAACTTGCTCTTTGATTTGTTGCTTGTAACTCTTCATTCTTTGATTTCTGGGCAAAGTGATCCACATGAAAGTTGTAGCCCTTTCTCTTAGCTTTCAACGGAATCAAGAATCGCTTGATTTCAAGTTCGTATGAGAGAGTTATGCTTGAAATACGAGGCAATGCTCCTGCTGTCTGTTTGCTGGATGCAGCAGCACATGGCGTGACTTGTAGAAGCTTTTTGGCCATCTTAACGTCCGATTCAGTCTTTCACTTCCAAAGCTGACTTGTAGATCTTTGTCTTAGCTTTCCAACCTATACTGAATCGTTCCGTTCCAATAAGCGAGCTAAGAGTTATGCCCACCAGACTGACAGGGACTTTGCTGTAACAGCTCGATCTTACAGGCGTCACATGGCGTGACTTGCAGAAGCTTTTTGGCCATCTTAACGTCCGATTCAGTCTTTCACTTCCAAAGATGACTTGTAGATCTTTGTCTTAGCTTTCCAACCCATACTGAATCGTTCCGTTCCGATAAGTGAGCTGAAATTTATGGCTACCAGACTGACAGTTGCTTGCTGAAACAGCTTGTTGTTTCTTCGCGGTTCAGCTCGATCTTGCAGGCGTCTTTTCTCCTTGATTACATTTGAACTAGCCGATCTGTTGTGAAATATGACTTTTATTAGTTTTAGTTGTCTGTTCAATCTCTTTGGAAGCACGCCATTTCGATATCCGAGCTATTAGATATGATCGAAACAATCCGCTCTGCCAGGATTTCAGTCTTGGTCCAGCTTGATATTTTCAAGCTACTTCTTTGTAATTCATCAAGCTTCTAAGTTATGAACTATGAACTGCACACTTGATGAAATATGTTAGCAACACAATAACAAGTTTTGTTAACATCAAAACCAAGATTATTCGGGTTTCCAAAACCCAACACTATATCATGAGTCTTTGGTACAACAAATTTATGCAGATCATTGAGCATATTTCAAGAGATCTAGGAATGATGATTACATCATTCTGCTGGTTGTATGTGGACGATATATTGGTCGTAGGCCCCAACAAAGATAGAGTCTAAGATTGAGGCCAAATTTAAGTTTTATAAGAAGGACTTGGGACTAGTGATTGTACTTTCTATTAATTCAATTTGTACGATTTAAACCGCAAGCTCACGGTGTCAATTTTTAATATAGTAATGAAAGTAGAGTTATCGATCCCACATAGACTAACTAGCAAGTACCAAATAAGATTATTTAAACTATATTTAATCGAAACAAGTAAACTATGATCAACAACTAAAATAAACTACTACTAATCCAACCGACGAACACAAGAAAAATCCACTTAAGAAGATTAGCAAGACTTCGGTTAACCAACTGCAATTCCCTGCAATTTTCTTATTACATTCAGTTGAATATTCATTTATGTTTAAGGTGACGAATTTTCCTATCCTATTCAGTATACTTCGTTGAGCTATATCAAACATAATGCCAAATTGCAACAAGTAACTGTCATTCACTCATTTAACAAATTAATATTACATGAAACTATGTGAAAACTTTTAGCCTTCGATTTTGGTTATTCTATAGCTATCACACGTGTATTTGATTTTATCTCTCGATCTCAATCTGAAATCTACGACATGAATTGTAAGGTCATATTATAATATCATATCTCGATCTTAGTTATAACATATAAAATCATTCAAAGTTAATTACTTCTTGAAAGCATTAAGTAGACTAAAACATGCATTTAGAATATATGGAATTCAATCAATAAATAATAATCAAGCCATAGGTTCAAACAAATGCTCGCATAATCTTGATAAACAAAACTATTTCCTAATAATAAAGAAAAGCCAATGTTTAAACATGTTTTGCAACAAAACAAATATGATAAAATCAAAATAAAACACAACTAAAGTATAAAGATAATACTCCCGACGTCGACTACGTTCGTTGATTCTTGCTTCTTCCCTTGCTTCCTTCTCAATCTTCCCTTCGATCTCCTTGTTGGAGTTGTTCCAAATCTATGAAAATTGGTGGTAAATGGTGCAAAAGTGGCGTGAATCGCCTTCCTAGTTGTAGGAGAGACCGAAAGAGTCCATATGTAGTTGCATTAAAGAGTCCGACATGATTTAGTTTCCTTGTTGAACATGACCTAGCCGCCACTAAATTTTGGAAAATTTGTGCCACCCGATTGATCGGCTGAATCGATCGGGAAGCTTCAGCCGATCGATCACGCATCGTTTTCCATCGTTGTTTTCATGAGGCCTGGCCTGGCCGATCGATAATTTAGTAGTTTTCACTTTATTTAAAATATTTTAGTTATCCGAATTTTTAGAATTTGCATTCAATTTTTGTTCATCATTTCACTCCCCCTCTCAAACACACAAAAATCATCTCCCTCTCACACATAAAAAAGCATTAAAAAACAAAATTCGCGTTCAATGTTTGCGTTTTTACGTGCCAGATTTTTTTTTTAAAAAAAACGCAAATGTAACTTTTTACTTTATTTCTGAATTTTATTTTTATTTTGCAATATTTAATTAAACTAGCCACTATTAGCTATATAACTATGAAAATATGAACGATGAGTAATTTGCATTGATATTTTTTCATTCTTTACGAGGATTATGAAAAAAATATAATTTATATTCCTATTTTAATCATTGTTTGGTTGATGATGTACTTAAGAACAGTGTAATAAAGACATCATTTATCATTAATATACAATATTGCATAAGGATGATGGATGATATCCTCGAGGCCAAGGGCGGACGTAATAATGGCAAGGGGGCAACCAAATTTTTTTTCACCTAAATTTTTTTTAATGTCAAAAAAATAAAATTTTATTACAAAAATTTGCACCTTAAAAATTATATTTTATCACCCCTTAAATTATATTTTGACTCCTACAAATTTAATTGGCCTAAAATTTTTATTTTAAAACTTTTTACCTCTTCCTAAAAATCATATGTTCGTCAGTAGGGGCATTCTCCTTATGGGTTTGTTTGTTGCTGCCCTGCAGGGCACTGCCCATAGGGACACCATCCACCATCCATATAAAATCTTTTTTTTCTTTAAAAAAAAAAGATTCCAAATGAACGGTGATGATGCCCCTAAGGGACACTGCCCTTAAGGGTATCATCAAACCAACCCTCCTTATGCCAGCATCAATATATCCATTAATATGTAGCTTTTGTTTTTTGAGAAAAACTTTGGGATTCGAGATTGTACCATTTTAAATAAATAAAGTATTTTTTGAAAATTTTAAATTAACTTAAACAACTTTAAAGAACTAATAACCACTCTTAGATGTATCAAAATATTACACCCACTTTCAAAATTTTATTTGACCAAATATGAGATAAAAATATATTTCCAAAGCCCCCTTTTTGTCATTACCTTTTGTTGCACCTCTTACATCATTGAGCTTTGCACAATAATTGAATAATAATTTATTATAACAATCATAATAAATTTAAAGGTATGGGGTCATATCTCAAAACCATCTACCGAGATGCAGTGTGGTTTTTACAATTGTTTTTCTCCATCTCCATAGATACAAGAATATAATAAAACACAAATAACAAATAAATACTACCCCAACAAGATAAATTACACCAACAATCCTAAAAAAATTAACGGTTCACGAAACAAATCTATAGCCGAAAACGAATTAAAAATGCCATTATTTGTAGCCGAAATCCAATGCCACGATCGAAAAATCACCATCGACTAGCGATTCTTTAGAGGTCTGCAAATTATTAAAACTTTTTTTATTACGAGCTTGCCAAATGCTCCAAACAACATATTCCCAAATAACGAGTCATTCCCCTCGACCTTTTGACAATACACCAAAAAGCCCAAATGTGCCTAAAATTTTTAACCGAATCCTCATGAAGAACAGTTTGAACCATTTGTAGCAATCCTTCCACACAGAGTGAGCAAAAGAACATGAAAAAAAGAGGTGAACCGTATCTTCCTCAACAGCATCACACAAAGCTCAAAGCAAAGAGTTCTCATCCAAAATGATACCTCATTTCAACAGATTTGATTTTGTTGGAATTCTATCTTGGAGTAATTTCCACGCAAAGCCTGAAACCGTATATTAGGCCGAAATCTATACTGGCTGAGTAACCTGGATTGAAAAAAGTTTTTGATACCCACCTTCAGCTCTTGGACAGAATCCATCCATTGCCCATCTATATTCAAACCTACAATCTCATTCCTCTTTCTGTTCTTATTCATACACAAATGGAGAAACCTAGAGTTCACATCACCTTGTTGAAGCCATTTAATTCTTGCTTTCTGGAAAAAGGAGATTATCCTTCAATTTCAATAATCGCATCATGTTAATCCACGCCTCCCTTCTACTGCAGGCCTCTAAACCCGAAAGTCCCGATTCTTCCTCCCTAAGGTCTAAAGCTTGAACGTCATCTTTAGAAGCATCTGTTTTTAAATCCAGATTCCCAAACACATTAACATTCCAATCCTTTAATCTTGACTTGAGGTCTTTCAGTTTCTCCTTGAAGGTATACATGGCCCAACCTTGGTGGTGAAGATTGCTCCAAGCTTCCTTAACATACGAAGCAAAGTCGTGATGTTTCATCCAGCAGTCCAAGATTTCAAAAGGCTTGGGTCCCCAATTCTTAGTTACATTTTTAAGTATAATGGGGCAATGATCTGAAATAGACCATCTTCTATGTTTTATTAATTCTTACAATATGTTTTTATTAATTATTACAAGTCTTGTATAAAAGTTGACTTGAATTAATTCGACCAATAAAGTTAAAAAAATAAATCTAGACAGATTGTGCAGAGAACGTGTACAAGTAGGGATACTAATCGAGCGGGTTTGGGACGGATGGGTTTGGCGTAATCCAGGACCCGTCCTGTTACAAAAAAAGTTGTCCTAAACCCGTCACATCTGTCCAGCTTGACCTTTTTTTTAAAAAAAATATTAGCTAGAAATCAATTTTTAATGTAAATATTTATAGTAAATATTGTAAAACCATATTTAAGCTATAAAATTTTTATTTATTTGTTCTCATTCCCTTCAAAATAAACAACTTCTTTAATATGAATACTGAGTTTTGATATAAAAATTAAATAATAGTAAGTTATAATTCCAGCAAAGACATGTAATTTATATTTGAAATAATTTTTTTTAAAAATTAATATGTATAGCGGGATGGGTCCGATGTGCGCCCCGCCCCACTTCAAATACCCATTAGAGCGGGTCTAGACTCGCCGTGAGGGTTTCTTCAAACAACAAATGACTGGGTTTCGATCCGAGGTCTCTTATTGAATTGCTCTTTCAACGAGCATTCTAAATATTTTGCCTTGAAGAGGACTCGAAACTTCAAGCTCTTTAACATAAGATTTTGAGTCGCGCGTGTCTACCGTTTCACCACAAATGCATCTTGAAAGTGCATCATATTCCATTAATATGATACGTATCTACTGTGATGTATGAAATATATGACAAATGTGGAGTATTTTTATTGATCGGTCATAAGCCCGAGTTGGACATCCAATTGCTTCGACTTGAATTATCCGGAGAATGCAATGCCTTATGTATATAGCAGGTATAAAAAAGATGGCCAATCAAACATATTTTATTTCTCGATTCAATAAAAGCTCAACGAGGTGAGTATGGTCCTGAAAATAAAAACATATATGGAAAAAGCAGGTCCGATTACTCATATTTCTAATCCAAAATTGAATGAACGGCATAGGGGATCCATATGTAAAGATAGTATCTAATTTAGATACGCTCAAATGATAATACATGTCCGGATAAGACCCAAACCCATTGTCATCCATATGCATATGATTGAAGCTATAGTTAGATTAATCCATTTAAAATCAATCAAATCTTTATCCCACCAAATGAAATCAGCTATATAATTCTCTTGATCCATAAATAATAAATTTGTCAATATTTTATGTTAGTCTACAACAACCTAACGTAACTCACATCCTTTTCTTGGACTTAAAATCGACCGTGACGGAGTTATTAACCATTTAATTTATTTTAACAATTATAGATGCACTTGTTTGGTTATAAAACTCACGCATATTTAACAATGTAAAATGCAAAACGTTTTCTCCTGTTTGATAGTGAGATTCAGTTGCTCTAAAAATGGGCCAACTACAAATGATATTTTATTCCATCAAATGACAACTTTTTTCCCATTACTGTTACATTGGGTTATTTTGGATCGAAGGTATGCAGTTGGTTCCATGAATGTGATTTTCAAATAGTAAAGTGGAATAAAATAAATATTTAATTAAAGAATAAATAAATAGTTAGAATGATATCTAACTAAAGTAATTGATAAAATGATTGAATTTTTCAATCATATTAAATGAGAGATAAAATCTGACACTCTATAAAGAGCAGAAGTAGTAAGGATTTTAGCTACTCATTTGTGAATCGGAGTCGAGAACGAATAGTGTTTTTATTATCTTGTTATCTTTGGCTGATATTATTCAAAGAAGTTTTTGATATTGGTATTTAGATGGGTTGTGGAGCGACGATTATTCCTTACTATTTGAGAAGTTTCTTCAATAAACTGAATTTGGTTTTGTTGGTGTTGAAATGGATGCGATTGGGAGGTGATGGGTGAAGGTGTTACCTTAGAAAAGGTAGCTATCTAGTAATCAGATTATTTAATCTTGTTGAGCTCTCAGATTTTGTGGGCCATTCTTTGCTTTGTTTGGTGTTGATGCTGCCTCCGAGGTGATTCATTTTTCTAGATGGAGGAGTTTTTTACCTTTTAGCTTTGTTTAGTTTACTACTGTGTTTGGTGGGCTTTGTTCCTATTGCCACTTGCTTATCTAGCCGGTTTTTAGTTTTACCTAGTTGTAGGAGTAATGTCTCTTTTTATTATTTGCCGTCTTGTATTAAAAGTTCTTGTATTAAAAGTTGGAGTACCCCTTGTACCCTTTTTATATTTATAAAATATTTCTTATATATAAAAAAAATAAGTCGCCCCAATCAAAATTTTCGATCTAGCACAGTTTACGAATACCATCAATGCATCCATTGCGAAGCTAAAGGAAAACATAGTATTACTTAAAACACAACAAGAGACTTAAATGTTAAAGGCAACATAGTAACAGAGAAACCAGCCATCACAAACGCTTCATCATACAATCTTCATTCTCCATAATATATAAGTCAACCCAATCAAAATTTTTGATCTAGCCCGATTTACGAATACCATCAATGCATCCATTGCGAAGCTAATCCACTTTCTCAATGAAGGAAAACATAGGAGTACTTAAATTTCCACGAAACTTAAATGTTAAAGGCGACATAGTCACAGAGAAGCCATCACAAACATATGGGATCAGGAAATGAATAAATTTTTTTGAACAAGTAATGTTACATCAAGTAGAGAAGATAGATCTTTGACCACTTAAGTTTCCACATTACTACTAAATTATTATTCAGGATAGATACAAAGATAATAGTGAATGGATTGGCTCATTTACCTTGCACAAGGATATCATGTAATCGTGGGAAAAAGTGATATTAAAAACCAATCTAAGGCAGCTTCTGTTCGGTACCATCAACGTAGAATCTTGATGAAGCCGAAAAACTAATCGCCCATCTCTCATGCAGCATCATTCATTCTTCGAGAGTACCAACGGAGATGGGGATATTGAAATCAAGAGCCGAAAATGAGCTCCTTAAAAGATGTGAATGGGGAACGAAGTCCATAGACTTGTGAATCTTTCCAGAAAGTAATGGGCCTATCATTTCAATGATTGATAACATTAAGTTTAAAAAATAATGTATGGTTATGGTAAAGTAAGATTATATCAAAAACATGTCGGAGAAATGTGTACAAGGGGGAAGAAACTAAGAGAAGAGAAGGAAATAAAATGGGAAAAAAATATTCTTGAATGTTAGGCCTATTGAACACGAGAAAAGGCCTCACGATCTTTCCATCTTTAGGCAAATTTCGTGCTTTTTACCTACAACATGCACAACATTAACTTAAAACAATTAAAGAAACATGATTATTAGGCACACCTATCCAGGCAAAAAACGCGACTGTTACGGCTAAAAAGAACTCCCTGCTTGTACTGTGTAAGCTGATATCAAAGCACATCATTAGTAAACCAGCAAAGAACTGCCGCCGTGATTTTTTCAAAAGAAACTCTTGTAATAATATCAAACTGATTACCAATACAAGCATAGAAGGTTTCCCCATCCATAGAATATGCATCCCCAGCCTGAGCCAGTGAACCTGCAAAAAAGACAGTCAATTCACAAAATTCTCAGCTGTAACAATGTTTTTTCCATCCCTAGACGATCGTGTGAGTGATTAAGATAAAATTAGGTGGAGGATTATTAACAAAAGATTGAAGTACCCAATAATTTCTTGATTTTAGTGAAAAATAATGATAGGATGTTGACACAGCTTATGCTAAAACAAAATATAATCGCAAGGGATGTTTCAGTTTGAGATTAAAAACATTGTGATTCTAAATTAGTAAAAAAGAAAAATGGTGTACTTCATATTGATGTCAAGCTATGCCCTGTTTAGTTGACTAGCCAAATTACATAAACTGCATTTGAAGGGAACTCTTCAGATAAATGGGGACAGAGGAAGTCAGCATACCACATTAAATCACGAATAAACAGGGCCCGTGGGAGCAAAAGTCCATTGCCAATCATGGCCAGCAACATTGTAACAGCTGATAATCCTTTTATGTTGTCAGGATTCAAAAGATTTGTCCACTGAAAAGATGATTTAATTTTGACTACAAGTAACTCTTAGGCCAGAATAGAATGTATTTGAGTCTTGAAAGAAGAGTAAAGTTTACCATCTGCGCAACAGGCATCCACATGAAAAGAAGAGTGGCAGTCCATCCAGATAATGATCCTAAAATTTTGACACCTTTCTCAGGGAGTTTGCCCATCCGAGCCTGAAAAAATTAAGAAGCTGCAACATAAGAAAAATTTCAAAATATTATTCTTTCTTGCAAGTAAGTAATTGTGTGAACTAAACTCATTCTTTATCCAGCAGGTTAAAAATTACAGATTACACACTGTAAAAGCATTCAGCAGCCCATGCTCTCAAATAATTAAACTCAGTCTAAGCCACACTCATCTTTTGGAGTGATTTCTTTTGGGTGCCCAACATTTCGTCCCATACAACATTGCAGGCCTGATGAAAGTTTTATAAAACTTTTACTTTAATCTCAAAGGGACATCACAATAGCATAAAACTCCAATGATGTTTCTCCATTTTAACCAACCCGCGTGTATTATGTGGTAAAATTGCTCTCAATTTCTTTATCCTTTTGGATAATGAAACTATGTATCGAAACTTGCTACTCATCGATATATCTTGGTCATCGAGTGTTACACACCGGATCCCGAGCATGGTGGTAAAAAGCCCTCGCCTGGCTCACCTAGGCAAGAAGCCAAGCTAGACAAGAGTGTGGCACATCTGATGCGTGAGAGACCCCACACATACATCAGGCGGCGCCTATTCAGCGCCTAGAAGCTTGGGACTTAAGCCATGAGTGATTGCTTGATGGAGAGGAAAAATGTTGTTAGGATTAACTCAGATTACTTAAAAGAAATAAGCTCAAATCCTATTTTTAATAAGGCCAAATCCAATTTTAGATAAACCTAAACTCTATATTTATATATTAGGGTATAAACACATCATATTCATTATTGATTTAATAACTTATCTTTCACTGCCCTTCCACTGCTGCTGCCGTCACCGTCCCGCCGACCGCCGCAGATTGTTGATCATTGGAGAATAAATTGAACACTAATTTAGTCAAGGAGATTTAACATATTACTTTTTTATCTTTTAATAATTCTGATTTAGTATTGAATATGAGATTCATTTTTATCAAGTCTCGTAAGTTTTTATATCAGAAATTGACAAATATTACATAATGAGCAGTTTTTTTGCTCTGTATTTTGACCATGTTAGACAAAGATATTTATATTAATTTATTTTTTCTCGGCGCCTAACATTTATTAGACCACGCTTCACCCGACGCATAACACTTTAAGCCAAGCCATGGTTAATCGCTTTTTGTCGCCTAGCGCATTTAGTAACTATGACCCTGAGATATACGGTCACTATATTTGCATTCCATATGTTTTATTTTAGACCTACTTAATCTAAGCCTTTGATTCCACTTTTCTTTCCGTAACTTCAATTTAGCATTTATCACTGCCATAGTCTCGCCGATTAACACAATATAGTAAGTGAAAAACATGATTCAAGGTATTTCAGTCTGTATGTCTTTCACTCCGAAAACTCTGATTTTAATAATCACTTTTTCTATACTATTCAAATTCCTTCCAAGGATAAAATACTCAATGAGAATTTACTTACTCAGGAATCCTCTGTCTCACTTATACACTTATGCTTGTAGAAGAATGATTTTATTTTTATGATAGTGTGGAAAGAAGAATTAGTGGCATTTATAGCTCCGAAAACTCTGATTTTAATAATCTCTTGCGAGTCTGCGTCTGCTAGTCTACGTCTCCTTCTCTATTTGGAGTTTGCGTCTGCTAGTCTACGTCTCCTCCTCTTTTTGGAGTTTGCGTCTGCTAGTCTACGTCTCCTGCTTTTGGGAGTTTGCATCTGCTAGTCTACGTCTCCTGCTTTTGGGAGTCTGCGTCTGCTAGTCTACTTCTCCTCATCTTTTTGGAGTTTGAGTCTTCAACAATAGATTTGATATTATCTACTCCCCCTCAAGCTTGGTGTAGCGGAAGTCACGTGCTATTGGCTGTTGCTAGGAAATTTTCGTCAACATCAGATGTTTGAGGCAATTCAGCATCCTCAAAGAAAAATCAAATCAAATCTCTAGATAATATTATCCTACCAAACTTATAATATTATCCTACCAAGTTTAAACACAAAGATTAAATACTAAATCTTTATCTAATTATTCAACACTCCCCCTCAAGCTGAGTCATATATGTTTATCATGCTCAGCTTGGAACTCAGGTCTTCAAATTTAGGATTGTGAAAAGCCTTTGTCAAAATGTTATCAAATTTTGTTTGAGACTTCCTCCTCTTTCTTAGAGTCATGCTCCTCTTCTTGGAGTCTGCGTCTGCTCCTTTTCTTGGAGTATGCGTCTGCTCCTCTCTTGCGAGTCTGCGTCTGCTAGTCTACGTCTCCTCCTCTATTTGGAGTTTGCGTCTGCTAGTCTACGTTTCCTCCGCTTTTTGGAGTTTGCGTCTGCTAGTCTACGTCTCCTGCTTTTGGGAGTTTGCGTCTGCTAGTCTACGTCTCCTGCTTTTGGGAGTCTGCGTCTGCTAGTCTACTTCTCCTCCTCTTTTTGGAGTTTGAGTCTTCAACAATAGATTTGATATTATCTACTCCCCCGCAAGCTTGGCGTAGCGGAAGTCACGTGCTATTGGCTGTTGCTAGGAAATTTTCGTCAACATCAGATGTTTGAGGCAATTCAGCATCCTCAAAGAAAAATCCAATCAAATTCTCTCTTCATCAAAATCGCGAGACTAAGTTGGAATCGTGGGGGTTCAAATGATTCAATGCTACCAATACCATAAATTACCATCTGCATCGTTTTTTCCGAGCCCAGAACCTTAAGAAACCTATTCAACATATCCGGATTCTGCATTTGTTCCAAGAAAGAATGGAAGAATTCAGAAACCTCAAGTTTCTGAAGATAAATCTGCATTTTTTGCATCAATTTGGATTCCCTCTCAGGATCTGCTTCCATATCTACTGGCGCCCATGATTGCTCTTCTTTTTTTTTTTTTTTTGAATCAGGACCCCGAAATTGCGAAAAATTCTATTTTTCTTTCCACGACGAGGCAAAACAATAATTGAGATCTTTTGATTGAAGAGTCGATTCACTGGAAGAGAAGTACAGAATTTTCTTTGTGAAACGAGGGGGGAGAAGTTACGAACAAGTTGGAGAATATTCACGAAGGAGGCTGCTGGCTAAGTTTTTGCTTTATGGCTACTATTTGAAGGCCTAGCCGCCATCGGTTGAGTTGAAATAGCAACAACTCGCCGGCGGCTAGGGTTTGATAAACTTTTAACCTTAGTTTTTTTCAAACCTAAAGCTCTGATACCATGTAGAAAATAAATACTATGAGAGTTGAAAATACTTTTTATTAATTGAATTATAAAAGAGTTACAATGGCTATCTATTTATAGGTGAATATAAAGATTAATGAAGTAAACTACCTGATTTATCTCTATCTAAATCAAATCAAATCAAATCTCTAGATAATATTATCCTACCAAACTTATAATATTATCCTACCAAGTTTAAACACAAAGATTTAAATACTAAATCTTTATCTAATTATTCAACACATACCTACAAATTTGACAAGCACAAAATATGTGCTAATTAATTGTCAAAGAATGTGTGCTTTGAATAAAAATTGTGGCTCGTTTTCTAGCAATTCTCTCCCTCAAACTCATTTTGTGAATTTGATCAAGCCTGCAACATTTCTACAGTATTCCAACTTTCATTTCGACAATGTCTTGGTCATCATATCATATCAATTTTCATATGCGTGCTAAGTTTGAGTTGATCTTGCACAAAACTTAGTTCCTCAAAAACCCTTTCATTCATACAACTCTTTACTTGCCTCAGTTGCAACAATGAACTCCACTACAATGGTTGACAATGCTACATGCTTTGCAATTTCAAGTGCCATGACACAGCCCCCTGCAAATGTAATCAGGAACTCCTATGTTGACTTTCGAGTCAACGTCTCCGGCCTTGCCCGCATCTGTGTCAGCTACCAGTTCCAGTCTAGATTCTCCAAAAAACAGTGTGTATTTAGAGATGCACCATAGATATCTCAATATCCATTTTACAGCATCCCAATGCTCTTTTCCCGGTTTCGAAAAATATCTACACGCTATACATATAGAGTGAGCTAAATATGGTCGAGGGCATACTATGACATACATCAGATCTTCAATTGTTGAAGCATATGGAACATTTCTCATCTATTCTTCCACATCCTTTGTACGACTCTGTTGTGAGTTTAACTTGAAGCGGTTGGCAAGAATGCATCCAACCGATCTGTCCTGGTCCATGTTTAACATCTGAAGCACCTTATCAATATAATTCTCCTGCGACAACTAGGTAACTTGGTATATCTGTCTCGGTGGATTTCCATGCCAAGAATTATTTTTGCTCGCCCCAAGTGCTTCATTGCAAAGGTCTTGCTTAGTTGCTTCTTTAGCCCTTTGATTACAGAAGCATCTTTGCCAACAATTAACATGTCACCTACATAGAGCAGAAATACCATCAAATCATCTCAAAGGTTTTCCTAACAAGCACACAATGGTTTGCAATGAGCTTCATGAATCCCTGTTGCGTTATCACTGTCTTGGTGCTTACTTGAGACCTTACAGAATCTTCTTCAATCTGCACACGAGGTCCTCTTTCCCCTTCTCTGCAAAACCCTCCGGTTGAATTCTTCCTCCAAATCTCCATGAATGAATATTGTCTAGACATCCATTTGTTCCACTTCTAGATCAAGCTAAGCTGCTAACCCTAGCAGAATCCGAATGGATGTCATCTTCACCACAGGTGATAATATTTCGTCAAAGTTGACTATTTGTTTGCGCTCGAAACCTTTTGACGACAATCCTAACTTTGAATCTTGGTTGACTACTATATTTCTCATTCTTCAATTTGAACAATCACTTATTCTTCGAAGCTTTCTTGCTTTCTGGCAACATCACCAGCTCAAATGTAACATTCTCATGCAAGGATTGCATTTCATCTTGCATTTCCTACACTCACTTATCTCTGTGTTCACAGGTGATAGCTTTCTCGAAGTTCTCTGGTTCTCCCCGTCAGTTAGCAAGATATATTCATTTGGGAATATCTAGTTGAGGGCCACATTACTCTTCTAGAACGTGAGGTAATGCTACCACGAAGACTTTCTGCTGGTGGTTCACAGTGAACACGGACCTCATCATTATTTGATGAATTGTCCTCGAATTGATCTTCCTCCTGACACCAGAGCGATAATTAAAATTGATTGATAAAAATCAAGCCACCAATTTTTTATTTCAACCACCCATACTTTGACAATTAATTATCACATGTTTTGTGCTGGTCAAAATTTGTAGATATGATCACGTAAGCAGAATAAGCTCTTACAAATACACACTCATTTTGTTTCCAAACCATACGAACTGCCAGTCTAGTAAACCACAATCACCTCATAATTCCTTATTTATCAAATGTAAATATAACAAGGATGTATTATAGGGTTATTAATATTCTTACCTAAGTTAGAAGCTACATTAGTGCTTGTATTACTACTATATATGAAAGAACACAGAAATGAAAGAATCCATTCAGCAAAATCGTGTCTTTGTCATGGTATCAGAGCCACATCTCAGAAATTTTTTTGAGAGATTTTTTTCTGTCCGAATTTCGTCTGCCTTGTCCGAAGCAATCGAAAAAAAAAATTTCGTTCCTGCGCTTCAGCGTCGACTTCGGGATTTCATCTGTATCGCGTTGAATTCGCGATTTCGGTTTCACATCGGAATTTTATTTCCGATCTTGGGTTTCTGAATCTCGCTTGAGGCGCTCGATTTCTTGCTTTCTGAATTGCTTGTCCACCCATCGGGATTTATCCGATCTTATCGCTGTCGTGCGCTTTTCCTGTTCGGAAAAATCTGATTTCCGAGATTTCGTGGCTCGTAGGAATTTTTTTCCTTCCCTTCATTTCTTCGTGTTGTGCGCCATTCTTGTTCAGAAATTCTGGACTTTGAATCTTGAAATTACAGATTCAATATTGTGTCCAGATTCATTTTTTGTTGGTTTTTTTTGGTGTTAAAGGCTAATCAATTGCCAATTATTCTTGCTCCTAGTCATGAGCAACTTCGAATCTTTTGGAGTGAAATTCACCGGTAAAAACTACTCGGCATGGGAATTTCAATTTTGGTTTTTGTGACGGGTAAAGAACTATGGGGCCATATTGATGGCAGTGACCCCATTCCTCTGATGAATCGACACTGGCAGCATGGAAGATCAAGGATGCTCGCATCATGACATGGATGTTAGCCTCGGTTGATCCCCTAATTGTTCTCAATCTCCGTCCGTATAAGACATCCAAGTCTATGTTGGAATATCTGCAAAAAGTTTACTCTCAAAACAATGTTGCACACAGATTCCAATTAGAATATGAAATTGGAATTTATACTCAGGGAGATCGATCGATTCAAGAATACTTCACTGGCTTTCAAACACTATGGGCAGAATTTGCGGATATTGTTTATACCACAGTCCCTGATGCTTCTATAGCTGTTGTTCAGGCGGTACATGAACAAAGCAAGAGGGATCAGTTCCTGATGAAATTGCGGCCTGACTTTGAAATTGCTCGTGCATCACTAATGAATCGTGAACCTTCTCCATCCTTAGATGTGTGCCTCGGTGAATTGCTTCGTGAAGAACAACGACTTCAAACTCAAGGGACGGTTCAGAAACACTCTGTCCCATCTAATGCGGTTGCCTATGCCTCACACGTCAAAGGGAAACGACGGGACTTGACCAAGGTTCAATGCTATAGTTGCAAGGACTATGGGCATTTTGCTAGCCAATGTGACAAGAAGCGCTGCAATTACTGCAAGAAACCAGGTCACCTTATTCCTGAGTGTCCTACTCGTCCTCAAAATCGTCAGGTTAACAGTTATCACGCAAATATCGGGTCTTCCTCTTCTACGACTGCTGCTCCCCCGCATATCACTCCTGAAACTGTTCAACAGATAATAATATCCGCTCTCTCTACCTTAGGAATTCAAGGTAACGGTCTTAATAAATTGCGATCTTGGCTTGTTGACTCTGGGGCATCTAATCACATGACCCGTAAGGCGGACCATCTCCATAATATTCGCTCCTATACGGGTCCTTTACACATCACCATTGCTAATGGTAGCCACCTGCCCATACACGAGATTGGAGATGCTAACTCTTCTGTCAGGGATGTGTTTGTATCTCCCGAATTATCTACTAATCTTATATCTGTCGGCCAGTTAGTTGATGATAATACTAATGTTCTTTTCTCTCGCTCTGGTTGTATTGTGCATCAGGTGACGGGGAGGATACTCGCGAAGGGGCCTAAAATTGGACGTCTGCATTTTCCAATTCCTTCTGTTATTTCTATGGCTTGCAATACCGTCAATAATAATTGTTCCCTTTGGCATAAACGCTTCCCTAATCCCACTGTTTTGTCTCATGTAATCAATTCTGGTTTATTGGGCAATAAAACTCAATTTTCATCTACTATTGCTTTTGATTGTGCCACATGCAAAATAGGAAAAAGTAAGTCTCTCTCATTCACTCATCATGGTACTCGTGCTACCCATTGTTTCGACTTGATTCACAGTGACGTATGGGGAATTGCACCAGTAATCTCTCATGCTAACTATAAATATTTTGTCACTTTCATAGATGATTATAGCAAATATACATGGATTTATTTCCTTAGGTCTAAATCTGAAGTGTTCTCCGTATTTCAACGATTTGTCACTTTTGTAGAAACCCAATTCTCAAAAGCCATAAAAATACTCCGATCAGATTCCGGTGGAGAATACATGTCTCGCGATTTTCTTGCTTTTTTAGACCAAAGAGGCATTGTTTCTCAACACTCTTGTCCATACACACCTCAACAAAATGGGGTGGCCGAACGGAAAAATCGTCATTTGTTAGACATCACCCGAACATTGTTACTTGAATCGGGTGTTCCTTCTAAATTTTGGGTTGAAGCCTTATCCACAGCTGTTTACCTTATAAATCGGTTACCATCCAGTGTCTTACAGTTTACATCACCTTACTACTGTCTCCATCATAATCAACCTAGCTATCGGGACTTGCACACTTTTGGATGTATCTGCTTTGTTCATTTGCCTAGTCATGAACGTAACAAGCTGTCTGCCCAAGCTGTCAAATGTGCATTTATGGGATATAGCATTTCTCACAAAGGCTATGTTTGTTATGATCCGTGTTCACATAGATTTCGTATTTCTCGACATGTTGTATTCTTTGAAAATCAATATTTTTTTAGCACTCATTATACGACCAAGCCCGAGACACCTATACTCCCTACATTTGATGACTTACCTAGTTCTCACAACAGATTCAAACCTGGAATTGTGTATGAAAGACGACGCCAAATATTGCCTCCTTCGGAGCCCGATCCGCCGCCTGAACCTGCCCAAACATTGGATCCCGATTCTACGTTGGATTCTGTCACTGAACTTCGGCGATCTACTCGTACTTCTCATCCTCCCGATCGGTATGGCTTCTCTCCATCTTCTTTTCATGCTGTTTTGACATCTAACCCTGTTCCTACATGCTACTCTGAGGCTATTAAGCATGAATGCTGGAAAACTGCAATGGATGTCGAATTACGGGCTCTTCAAGACAATGCCACCTGGGATATTGTATCTTGTCCATCACATATTAAGGCCATTGGGTGTAAATGGGTTTATTCTATCAAACTCCAATCGGATGGGACATTGGACCGATATAAAGCACGGTTGGTTGCTCTTGGTAATCGACAAGAATATGGGATCGATTATGAGGATACTTTTGCCCCTGTTGCGAAAATGAACACCGTACGCACTATTATCTCGATTGCCGCTTCCCATGGCTGGATGCTTCACCAAATGGATGTTACGAATGCTTTTCTTCACGGTGATCTCAAAGAAGATGTGTACATGAAACTCCCTCTTGGTCTTACTTCCCATTCTCCCTCGGCGGTCTGTAAATTGAAACGCTCGTTATATGGCTTAAAACAAGCTCCACGTGCATGGTTTGACAAATTTCGGACTACATTGCTTCAGTTCTCCTTTCAGCAGAGTAAGTATGACTCCTCGCTGTTCCTTCGCAAGTCTTCTGTGGGTATTGTTCTTCTTCTTGTCTATGTCGATGATATTGTCATTACTGGGACCGACTCCGATTTGATTACTCGGCTACGACAACATCTACATTCCTCATTTCATATGAAAGATCTTGGTCCTCTTACCTACTTCTTGGGATTGGAGATTCATAACGGACCCTCTGGTATCTTCATGAATCAACACAAATATGCACAAGATCTTATCACCATGGCCCGTCTTCAAGATTCTCCTTCTGTAGATACTCCATTGGAAGTCAATGTCAAATATCGACGTGACGAAGGTGATCTACTTCCTGAGCCTACTATGTATCGTAAATTGGTTGGCAGCTTGAATTATTTGACCATCACTCGCCCTGATATCTCATTTGCGGTTCAACAAGTTAGTCAGTTTATGCACTCTCCTAGACACTTACATCTCGCAGCAGTTCGTCGTATCATTCGATATATCAGTGGGTCGACATCTCGTGGCCTATTTTTTCCTGCCGGAAATAAGCTTAATCTCAAAGGATTCAGTGATGCTGATTGGGCAGGATGCCCAGACACTCGTCGCTCTGTCACTGGTTGGTGCATGTTTCAGGGTCAATCTCTGATCTCGTGGAAAAGCAAGAAACAGGCTCGTGTATCCAAATCCTCTACAGAATCTGAATATTGAGCTATGTCCACTGCGTGCTCTGAAATTCTTTGGCTCCGTGGCCTATTGGATGAAATTGGTTTCTCTCAATTAGACTCAACTCCTTTTCATGGCGACAACACAAGTGCTATTCAAATCGCGACCAATCCTGTCTTCCATGAACGCACGAAACACATCGAGGTAGATTGCATTCTATTCGTGAAGTTGTGGACAACAAGACTATCACGCTCCCGCACATTTCCACCGATCTTCAGCTTGCCGACATTTTCACCAAGTCTATGACTAGACAACGTCATCAATTTCTGGTTGGCAAATTGATGCTTCTCGACCGACCAGCATCAATTTGCGGGGGGATGACAGTCTAGTAAACCACAATCACCTCATAATTCCTTATTTATCAAATGTATTAATATTCTTACCTAAGTTAGAAGCTACATTAGTGCTTGTAATTACTACTATATATGAAAGAACACAGAAATGAAAGAATTCATTCAGCAAAATCGTGTCTTTGTCACGAACAACAAAACCTTCTCTTCTACAAACATATGTGCAGAAGTGAAATAAATGATTACATAATAAGAATTTCTTAAGATGTAATTTATCCTTGGAAAAATATGATTAATATAGAGGAAATGAGTATTAAAATCAGAGTTTTCCGGGTGAAATACTTCATTTTCTCAATTCTCTTGTCCTCTTTATTATTAATAAAATGGTAATCTCCTTGAGGATTCTTAAGTGAACGCAGCCCAATATTAGGGTGAACTACTATAAATATTGATGTTCATCTTGTGCAATTGTTGATCATATGTTTGTTATGTTCACTGCATTGTTATCTCAATTATATGTTAATTTTTCTGATACCCCAACAACCGGTACCAGAGTCAGGTTTCAAATAGTATAGGAATTCCTCGTGTGCTCTGTAATTGCAGCTTAGCCTGAACTTCCTCATCAGAAAAGACTTTTTAGACAGTATTAGAGAAGTAATTTTTTTTGTTCTCTGGCGTTGACAATTAATTTGTTGGTAGTAGTCACAAAAGACGGAGTCTTAATGGTTATAACCATCAATTTTTGTTGAGTTTATCTTTCTATCACCTTACAGTTTTTTTTTTTAATCTGTACCGTTAGTTTTAAAGAGACAGGGAACCAAGACTCAAAATTAAGAACTGAATCCTATCATCAGGTAACCTTGTCAAAAGGTGGTTTTTTTTTCTTATGCATCGTCAAAGATAGGGGCCTAACTGATAAGTGCATATTTGCATTTATATTTTCTTCTACATTTATGTTAGTATTCGAGCACAATTATGCGTTTTGTCCTTGTTTTTGTTGTTTTGTAGAAATTCAAGAAGTGTAATATTTTATTATTAAAAGATGATGAAAAGTACATAGGAGTGGAGAGGACCCAAAACGAGGCTGAAAAGTGGGAAATGGAATATCCTGACAGAATGTGCAGTGCTAGGGTGCTGACACATGGAGCGCTTTCTAATTCTGCCAAAGAATTGAGAAAATGGAAATTTGAAGTTAGTACGTTCATGCAAGCTGGCAAACATTTACATGCATTATTGAGGGGAATATTTTATGAGACATAGGAGGCAAGAAAAGGAATTGGAGGGGAGATAAGGAAATCACCAAAAATAGGAAGGCAGCAGATTAGAGGGGACCACCTTGGATTTTATGAATTTAGCACAAAGTGAAGATTCATTCGCACATTCAGCACAGTAGAGGAAAGATATTAAAGGAGGAATTCACGTGGAAGGGGTGGAAGGGGGGGACGATAGATATAAAATTCACGTAGCAAAGAGGGACGAAACAGATACAGAGGAATTCAGGCAGAAGACGTGAACTAAGAAGAGAGAACAGACCGAGACAAGAAGAGGAGATCAATAGAGACGACAGGCTTATAACGTAAGGCAAAGTTTTGACGACGGAGAAGATGATGACGACTACCGAGGACGGAGGACCATCATCCAATTCGTTTGATTTATTTTTCCTTTATAGTTTATTGATTATTAAGAGCATGTCTATGTGTTTTCTTGATTTATTCATGAACTAGCTTTATTTTCTAAAGGTAGACGTAGCTTGACTTGAAACTATATCGATGATTATTTAATGAATATATTTTGGTTTTGCATATGTTTTATTTATAATTCCTGATTTGTTTGCGTTCAATCACTTGATCACTAATTGAATTGTCATGTTTATTTAGAATCTATCACGGAGAATGGGTTTTGAATAGGACCGTAAGAATTTACATCGTGGATGTTTATATAGTCGACATGCGTATAACTCCATTGAAGACTTCCAAAGAATCATTGTGCTATTTAAATTGTTTGATAATTAATCTTAGATAAACATATCAAGATTGTTGTTGAATGATAATTTATATTTAACACTCGGGAGAGGCAAGTGAATAACATAAGATATTTGGCTAATAAACTGAAGAAGGGGACATAATGAATAGTTAAGTGAAGTCGAACATCTAGAATCAGTTGTCATTAATTTTCACTATTTAAATATTCATCTTGTTAGTTTATTTTAATTATTTAGTTAGTTTACTTAATTGCTTATCTAGATAAAGTTATGATTATTCTAATTTCATACTTGGTATAAACTGAGTTCTCAATCCTTGTGGGTTCAACATCCGGACTTTAAATTCTATACTAAACTTGACTCCGTACACTTGTGGTACGTTCTACACTCATCACTAACCTTTCCATTTTCTGTGGTAATGCATTCGTTTCAATCTGTCCATCTTGATCTTTAATGCATTCAGCGATTAAAAACATTGAAGTAGAAGTCGGTAAGGTCATGCTTACCATAAGAACTGCGACTACCGCCGTGACAAAGGAAATCATCCCAGGAAAGATAGAATTGGGAACTTAGGGGATGAAGGTTGACCACATCACCTACACACATCATTGATGTAATTTTTAAGAAATTAAAGAACCATCTAGTCTATGCAGTTTTGTGCAATGACAGAGGTTATTACTTGTGGAAGAACTGTGAGCCCACCAATGGTAATAAATTCTTCCCAAAAGAGCCAGATTTCTGATTTGAGCAAATCAGAATATTTCATAAAATTTAAAAAGAGACCAGAGGCAACCACAGCCGAAATGCCAATGAAATAAGATACAGGCATAGCTTCAGCCAATGCCAGCTGCAAAATCACGGCATAAGTTGATATTACTCCTAATGCTTGCACCACCACCGCTTCAGTCTCCTTCTTTTTAATAAAGTATGACAGCAATGAGAGATTCCCAAGCAATCCAGTAAGCATACCCTTAAAAACAAAAAAAAAACAATTAATATGAATCAGCTCTAAGTCACGAGTATGTTAACTACAACCCAAGTCTTAAAGTAATTAAACATGAAATGCATTACAAGCCATGGGACGGCCAGGAGTGCAGACTTGTTTCCTCCCATAAGATTCCTCGCATTTAGTATGATCTGGGGAAGTTGCAGCAATAAAAATGGTAGATTTGCAGCTCCTGCAAATTTTCCTGTGACCAAATCCCATTGCTCAAAGCCCTTGGCTCTTTTCAAGTTCACTGGTTCCTTAATATGCACTTATTTAGTACTTAGAAGCATTCTATGATTTGACAAGAATATTATTGTGGATGCTAATTATACAGTAATTCTCGTAAATTTGGTAAGTTGCAAGAAAAGCAAAACTAATGCTAAAGCATGATAGTCTTAATTTCATATATGGTAAAAAGAATGCAAGTACCTCGTCGGGGGGATGCGAATGGTCTGTGTTAAGCGCATATACTGCTTTGAGATGGTAAGGGCTGACTGGAGGACTACATAATGGTGCCTCTTTCAGCTTAAACTTCCCACTGATGGCTTGCCGCAATTGTGGTTGACGATGACTACTGAAATCTAAACTTTGAGGATACCAGCTAAAGGAACAATGGTTTGATGGTAGACAAGTTAACAGAGGAACCTTATACGAGGGCCATAATGAGACTGCCATTGACTACAACAGCGAGCAAAGCAGAATAATGTGTTTGGTCAGCTTAGATTAGTGCCAGAAAATTCTATAAAGTAGCATTTTAAAAAATAAATTCCCATTATTCCCCATCTATGTTCAGGTTACAAAAACATATAGAACCTTCACTAAATCACGTGTAAAAACAAAGTTCATTTTTCTGTAGATTCTTATAGATTGTTAGATACAGTGCTAGCCTTCATATCTAGCAGGGGTTAGACTAGGAATTGATACGAGGAGGCGGCAACATTCATTTTGGGCTTAAAGTTTCAAAACTCCTAACCCCGTTGGTACGCCCGATGTCTAGCAAATCCAAACGACATTATCATCTAAAATTTTCAAAATCAAACATAAACACCAAATTAGCTGAATTCCAAACTATAAAATGGACCATTCCTCTTCACCAGTTGCAACATTCTTGCTCAATTCAAGAAGTTGACGTTCTTAAAATTAACAATTTACAAAGCTTCATTTTTTGCACAACACGAATTCTTGCAGACATCATATCAATCAATTTGACTAGCTAATCAAGACCAAAATATCACATCTTCTCCCATTACACTACAATCAAAATCAAGCCAAGAACAAAAGAGCAAAGTAAGTTCCGATTTATTCCATTCACAACAAAATTCTCCTGGGCATTTCAACAAGCAAATAAACAACATTAACCATCAAACTAAACACTCACCAATCAAATGCTTGAACCTTTTCTGCAACAACCTGAACTCAGACTTCACGCATCAATTAAACAGAGTGATTGAGCAATGAAACATAAAAAAAAAATCAAATCTTAAACCATATTTGTGTGGTCCAGTGTTAGGAGTGGGTTTCTTGAAAATTGTGAATCTGATGGCAGAGGTGGTGGAATGTGAGAGGTGTAATGTACTTCTTTCTTCGGTGGGAACAAACGGCTGAGTTGTACTTTGCCGCACAATACTTATTGGGATTCACGATATTTATCAATAATTTACTTACTTATTTATTTTTCTCTATATATTTTTTTTTGAATGGCTGTTTATTAGATAAACAACCATTCAAACATACCAACTGCCCTTTCTAAAGAGAAATTGTTTATTGTGATTTTAATTTTGGTAGTTGTTAGTATTTTTATTTTAATATATATCATAATAATTAATCATTTAATCTCAATACATTAATATAAGTTATATAGATCATATAAAGAATTAAGTTGGATTGCACATATATGTTAGGTTTTCAATATCCCAACGAAATTTATATTACGGTTCATGATATGAGATATGAGTTTGTCTACGGTGGTGGTCACATATCTATCACTACCCTCGTTTTTCTTTTAAAAATACATTATATATATAACTTAGTAATACTAAAACAAATAAATGATCTCCTTTTATATTATGTCGGATATAAATAAATAAATAAAACTCAAACTACTTATTTGGCGGCGACCTTTTGTTACTAAATTTTGTAAGAATGTTGTGAATCTCCTTTTATATATATAACTTAGTAATACTAAATTTTGTCGCAATGGGCTTTAACTTCCCAAATATTGATGATTACGATGGATTGAATCTCATATCAATAATTGGTTTGCCGAGTGCCTTTAAGAATAGATCAAACTCTTTACGTCTCTCAATGCGCTACTTTAAGGGGTAGCTACCACACAATCCGTATGAACGTAGGATGAATTTGGGTTATTTTTGTATGGATCAAATCCTGCAAACACCAAGGCACATACATTTTTATACATCTATATAGATACATATTTATGTATATTGGTGCATATCAAATAGATAAATTTTTTTTGTTGGTATGGTAAGATAAAGTAAATACTATAATTAAATTAAGTAAATATTTATCAACAAAATATGATTATAATTTCGTACAAAGCTATTTATTTTGCTTTGTTACTTTATTAATACACATAAATTATTCAATTTCTAGTATCTTTGTCAATGCCTTTGTTCAAGATTTTAGTGACTGTGAAGAACACCAGCATTAGAAGATGATCCTCCCCCCTCAATATCTTTAGCTAGTTCCCTAGATTTTGCATCCATTTGTTTCCCTTGGAACTTTTCAGTTTTTGTGATCTCTTCTTCTTCAGTATGTTTATCATCTTCAATAGAGAAAACAATTGTTTGTGGTCCATGAGGTCCCTCTACAATGGCTTCTTTTATCTTCAAATGCTCTTCGGTATGCATGATATCAGTTTCTTGTGTCGTCTTCTTCCTCTTCTTCATGAAACACCATAGGGCCAACAAGCAAAAGGCAAGGAAGAGAATGCATCCGAATGATATAAATACCACAATGATGATCGTCGGGCTGTTATCTGGAGATGGCGGTGGGACAACATGGGGTGGTGGCAGTGGTGGACGAATGGGTGGAGGTGGGGTGATTGGGTGGTGGGGTGGTGGTGGTGGTGGTGGTGGGGTGGGAAAGTAGGGGAAATTTACAATGGATGACATTTTTGTACCAAGTGAGATTGTGGTGATGATGAGTATGTGCTATTTTCTTGGGATTTTATAGTGTATTTTATTATGGCACATGTTGCTTATTACATGGTTTTATGAAATTGAAGACTTGGATTGCATGTTAAGGTTGGGGGTGTCTTTTAGTCTTTCTGTTGATTGCATTGGAAAATACTACTACCACCTCCACAAGTTCTGGCTTATATATATATATATATATATATATATATATATATATATATATATATATATATATACCATAATTCAAATGTATAATTTATTTTCAGTTACTTCAACCAGAGTTTCCTTCCCTATGATGCTTGGAGAAAGATCCAACTCTTTTTGTGTTCAATTTCAACCTAGGCTGATATAGGACTGTTCGATGAGAGTGGAGAGGCAAATTTTAAAATAATTTTTTATTTTTCTCCTTTTGTTGATCCTATTTTTTTAATTTAAAATCTATGTAATATTTTTTACAGTATTCAAATAAAAAATTCAAAATCTTTTATTTTTTGTTTAGACAAATGACATGGAAAATTAAATAAATTAATCATCAACAGAATTAAGATGCAACTCGTGTCCAATTACAGAAAGTCTAGTAGACGAGGTGTATAGTTTTATCGTAAGAGAAACATTACATATTACGTAATTTAGGACTATAAAATAGTTCATGTCCAACTCTCTTTAATATATTTAAGAATACAATGCGCAGCTTCCATATGATTGAAAACGTAGTTTGGAGATATATTATCTCAGTTTATAGACTATAATATGTTAAGGTATCGTTTGAAGTGAGTGATGATATAAATAAAATAATGATTAAAATTATGAGATGGTGATAAATAATATAGTTGGCAAGTTATATGATGTTTATTAATTTAATTGTTTTGTATAATGACTAAAATACCATCAAAAATTTAAATGTCAAATTTCGGAAAGAATTTCAAATTTTTAGGATTATGTTATGAGAAATAAATTGGAATTTTTGACTGAAATTTCAAATTTTGATATAATAAAGAAATGTGAGAAATTGTATATATTTCATTTTGTTAGAATGTGAAAATAAAATGAGATAAATATGATGGGATTATTTTTTCTTAAAAATAAACCAAACATTTGGTTAAAATTAACCCAAAAAAATCATATCCCAATCACACACTTCGAACACACCCTAATTTTTAATGTTAACATCAATCGTAGTAGCTCTCTATTTAGAGTATCAAAGCAAATATACTTTCAGAAATCAGCCCGGTCTGACATCATAGATGTTGTATAAATTTTTTTCTTCTAAGAAAATCCTAAAACCGAGTGAAAAATAAGTTTTTTATTCTAATACTGACAAAAACTCAAGGTGCTTATGGACCGGATTAGATCGGTTTCGGACCAGGATCCAAACGGTCCCGGACCCAAACGGGTTGGAATCGGATCAATCCGGTTCCCAACCTCATTGATTCGGTTCCAATTCATTTACGATCCCGAGTTTCCAGACACATCGCACTTCCACTCGGGTCGAGGCTATGTGTATAGACATGTTTTATCTACTTGACTGTCAATGATTAGGTATGATTTAATGGTTAATTTGATGTTTATAGTTCATAATCATACATTTGGTAATATGTAGGAAAATGTGAAGAATTCGAGCTAAAACGATGGAAGAAGGAAGAAAGTTGAAGAAAAGAGAAAAAAACGGAATCCAACACATGTCACTACTTTCTTCTCGAGTTTCTTCATGTTCGAGCCATATTTTAGAAACATACTAAGCAAAAAAAATTGTGTAATTTTCTATTATCTTCGTGTTGACAACTAATTCATTTAATTCGGAGATTATTTGAGAAAGTTATGACCACAATACTAAATTGTGATGCACCTAGCAGAAGACCAGGCGCCTAGGCGCCACGCCTGACAAGCCAAATTTCAGATTTTGGACAGAAACATAGGTGCATAGCTGCCGATATTTAGGTGCCATGGGCACCGAAGACTACGAGAAAATTAGGAAACTAGATTTTTTTTTACCATCTTTGGAAGATTTTGACCCACCCTTTCAGCCTCCCTACCATATATTTGAGACTTGGACCTTATAATTGAGTTTTTATGATAGCTTAGTCATAGTTTCTTTTTTTTCTATCAATTATTGAAGAACTCAAAAATTTCAAGGCACGAAGAAGGAAGTGACACGTCGAAATCGTGATATTCTCTAGTAATTCTTTATTTTTCTTTTGTTTAATGCTTTCTAGACAACTTTTTATTGTTTTTGATTCTAGCCACGAGTGGCTATATACTTTTAATTCTTGGTTGATGAAGACAAACCTTGGAATTTATGATTTCATGAGATTCATGTTCTTAATTATTGGTTTTATTGACTAAATAGTTTTTCTATTGTTTATTGTTATGATTGATATGTTTGAATATGAGATTGGCCATCTAATAGTTTTGCATACAATCTAATGATTGGCCTTTGAAGCAACTAAGTTTGACAATTTCTTGATGTTGGTGTTGTTAAATTCTTAGGAAAATAATGGTTATATTAAACATAGACGCTTGGATTATGTTGTAGAAGTTTTATCATTCTTACTAGTTTTGAAAGATGTCACTGAACTGTTGTTGTTTTGATTGATTGATCGGTAAGGGTTAAGTTAGAACGTTTGAGCTATTTTAACTATGAATAAGGTGATATATTAGTTGAATCTCCAATGATAAATATTCAAATAAAAATTAAATCTTTTTTGAGAATCGATGATTGAATTCATAATTCCATGGTATAGTTGACCGAAAACCAAAATTGTCTCTCTCATAATTTAATTCATCTTACTTTTGGTCTTTGCTTATTAGTTTAATAACTTTGCTTTTAAATTCAATAGTATAATTTGATATTCACAACCCCCCTTTTACTTACTTTGCATACGTTAATACAAAAATACATTATTCCTCGTGGGATCGATCCCTACTCACAATACTACATATGTTATCAATCTTTTGGATTGAGTGGGGCTAATTTGGGCTACATGATAAGCGTACACCAAATTTTGGCATTGTTGCCGGGGAAAACATTGTTTATTTTTGTGTTATTATCTTTTTACTATTCTACACTACTATTCTGGTTTGTTCATGACAAGAAGAATTTCAACACGATCATGAGATCGAGAGAACCTTGCACCTGAGGATGGGAGAAATTGAGACACAATAGAGGGATCTCACTCCGATATTGACTCTCTCTTTGAGGAGGAACAGAAAGTGACGATGGCAGCAAATCAAAGTTTGAGACAACTGGCAAACTCAACCTTGGATCTACAAGCTCTTTGCATCACTTTCCCAACTATTGCTGCAAATATCAATTTGAGCTTGAATCTAGACTGATACATTTTTTACCTTCCTTTCATGGTCTTACAGGTGAAGATCCGCACAAACACTTAATGGAGTTCCATGTGGTTTGCACTACTATGAAGCCGACTGGTGTGACCAATGAGCAAATCAAACTACGAGCCTTTCCTTTCTCCTTGAAGGATGTTGCTAACGATTGACTATTTTATCTACCAACAGATCCATCACCACATGGACTGATTTGAAAATAATCTTCCTAAAACGTAGTTTCCTGCATCGAGGGCTACGAACATAAGGAAAGAAATCTATAGCATAAAGCAATACCAGGAGGAGTCACTGCACGAGTATTGTGAGCGATTCAAGAAGTTGTGTGCAAGCTGCCCACAACACCAGATAAGTGACACCTCTTGATTCAATATTTCTATGAAGGTCTTCTTTCTATTGACATGAATCTAGTGGATGCGGTGAGTGGATGAGCTTTCATCGACATGACACCGGAGGAAGCAAAGAACAACTTGATAGCAACTACTTGGTATTTGTTTTGGTTGGGCCATATAACTTTCTAAGAGGTAACCCGTAATTGAGGGAAGCTGTATCGGTATTAGTGTCTCATAAGGAACAATTGAAATTCCCCTCTCAAATAGGCAAAATCGAATTCAAAACCAACAACAATTTAGGCTCCCAAACAAAGAAAGATATGATCATGGCTGCCAGCTCCCAACAATTTGGAATTGATGTACATGATCAGGTGCAAAGGAAGCAAAATGAGGTAATGTTTCTAACATTGAGCAACAACTTATTAGCTTAACCTCTCTTGTGCATCAAATTGCAGGAGGCAATGGACAAAGTGCAAAACCATGTGGAATTTGTTTAGCAATGAATCACTCTACTGATGCATGTCTCACTCTTCAAGAGACACCTGTTGAGCAAGTGAATGATGTGGGTAACCACAAAGGACATATGACCCATTCTCAAACACATAGATCATCCAAATCTGAGTTATTGAAATCCACTAATGCACCACCCTCCTCCACCGATGCAGTCCAACCCATCACCCTATAGATCGCCATTTCAGAGGCCACAACAACGTCAATTCCCTGCCATTGACGAAAGGTTAGAAAGCATTGTTAAGGCTATTGTTGACAATACTTTGCAATTTCAACAGGAGACAAGAGCAAGTATCCAAAATCTGAACACTCAAATGGGGCAGTTGGCCACGATAGTCAATAAGTTGGATGCGCGACTATCATATAGCTTGCCCTCGCAACCAGTGGTGAATCCAATAGAGAATGTGAGTGCTATCACATTGAGGAGCGGTGAAAACGTAGAGACTCTGAGAAGGTGATGCTGATGCCACCCAAGGAAGAAGATGTTACTAATGAAAAGAAGGAAACTGAAGTGGAGAGCAAAGAGCTTTTGGAGACTGAGAATCAATCACGTAAGTTCCCCCTCTATCTGAATACAAACCCATACCCTATTTCCCCTTGCTTTGAAGGACAATAGGAAGGACGAGAGACTTTACGACACTTTTGAACGATGCGAGGTAAACGTTCCCTTACTAGATGCTATTAAATAAGTACCTCGATATGCTAAAATTTTAAAGGAACTGTGTAATGTGAAGAGGAATCGAAAATGAAGGGGCACCATAAGATTGAACTAGGATGTTTCCATGGTCATCCAAAGAAATATTCCAACTAAATGCAAGGACTCCTGTATTTTTCCATCCCTTGCGTGATTGGCACTACGAGAATTGATAAGAGTCATGCAACAAAATGGCACTGTGACCCAATTAGCTGATAGGTCAACTCTTCGTCCTAGGGGAGTAATAGAAGACATTCTTGTGCAATTCCTATGCTCTATACATGGAAAACGATGATTCACATAGTCCCATTTTACTAGGAAGATCATTCTTAAAAACTTCAAAATCTGTTATATATGTCAATATTGGTACTTTGACTATGTAATATGATGGTGAGATTGCAAAGTTTAATATTATGACACCATTAAAACTCCTTGTGATACATACACTACTTGCACTATTGACACCATTGAGCACTTGCCAAAAGATAATATTGAAATTGCTTATTTGTGTGACTTGGAAAATGCTATTAAAAGCCTTGTTGACAAAGGAGGTACGAGATTGAGTTTTAGTGTGTGGGGGTACAACAATTGCCCTTGCTTTGTGATCGATCAAAGCGTGTTGCTTGTGCTGCTGTGCGGTTTAAAAGAATTGAGTTGCACTGTTACCATAAGCTATAGCTTTTGTTAAAGCGGCAAGTGATTGATCCTACAATTGGTATTAGAGTCAAGGTCACATGTTAGATTCTCATGAGTTGCAATGAGTGTAATTATTGGGAGGGGGATTGTTGGGTACAACAATTTCTCTTGCTTTGTGATCGATCGAAATGTGGTGCTTGTGCTGTTGTGTGGTTAAAAGATTGAGTTGCACTGTTATCATCAACTATAGCTTTTGATTAAAGCGACAAGCGCTTGATCCTACATAGTGATACTTCACATACACTGGTTGTTTTATTAACTCTTGATACTGGACTTTCTCTCTTTTCTAACTTCCAGGATTCTACTGAGCAGTCACCAAGCGAATGAGGAAAACAAAGTGACGAGATTGACATATCAAGAAAAGCAATGTGAACAAACCAAAGTTCCGAGGTGTTAAGAAGATATTAAGGTGTAGGAGGAAGGATAGAGCAACCCTACATTAACCACCATGATAACTGGACTGAAGTATGTCCACCGATGATAAATAGAGGCGCTGATTGGGAGGCAACCCAAGGGGAGTTAGTTCCCTTTCCTTTTATTACTTTCTTAGTTTATTTTCCCTTTTTTCATAGATTTTTGTCTTACATTGGGGATAATCTAATATTTAAGTACGTGGGGGAATTAGTTAGTTTCTTGCTTTCTTATTGCAAAAATACGAAAAAATCAAAAAATTTGAAAATTTTCGAGCTCGTACTTAATGATGGACATGGACTTTTGTTTACTAGCCCATGATGATACCTAATTGATAGCATGCATGTTTTGAAAATAAATGAATTGCTAACCTTGGAATACTTTGAACTCTAATATAAATTATACTTTGACAAAGTAGTTGAATATTCTGAGTATGAATTTGTCATGGCTTGTGAAATGTGCATAGCGTAATGAAAGTTGTGTGAAATTTGTGGTAGTCCTAGGAAGTCTCTGATACATGCTAGAACTTAACTACATACTCTTTGATTAGTATATCGAGACTACTTGCGAGCATGAAAATGATATAGGCGATCTTTGATGCATTTGAATCTTTCAAGCTTACCATATAACAAAATTATCCATAGTGTCCCTTTTTATCTTTAGTGCAAAAAGAACGGTTGTATGCTAAGCATACAAAAGACCCTCATTCAACATTCTTTGACTAGCTTATCATCCACACTAATGAGTCTAAATATGACTTTTAATTCATACATTGAAGGTAGTATGGTGTGCGGTTATCATATACGCCCAAATTAACACCACTCAATCCTCAAGATTGATAATAAAATGTAGTAGTGTGAGTAGGGATCGATCCCACGAGGAGGTGTGAATTCTTGTGTTAATGAAAATCAAAACAAAAGCAGTAAACAATAGGGTTGTGAATGTTGAATTATACTAATTAAACTAAAAGAAAAGATTAAACTAATACAAATAATTCTTGGTATCGACTCTAACTTGGATATTATCATCTATTTCATCGGTTCACAAAAACTCAATTTTATTTGAACATTCATCAATTGGAAATCCAATTCATCCCCACCTTATTCATAGTCAATTCGTCCACGCGTTCTAATTTAACTTTCATCAATCAATTAATCTCTATATGCGCAATCAAGATTAAAATCATGATAACATTCAAAACGAGTGAGTGATGAATCTAAATAATATAAACACACGTGGTTTATATAAATTTAGTCAATTGTTTTCCCTAAGAATTTAATAACACCAACACTAGTCAATTATCAATCTTAGTTGCTTCGTAAATTCGATTAATCAAACAATTATCAAATTTAGCATTAGATTATATCCAAGTTATTAAGTTGTCAATCCAATAATCAAACATAAATCATATCATCAAAATCTGAAAACATTGATAATCAACAGAAATTGATAATTAAAAGCGTAAGAATCTCCCCCAAGATAAATAAATCCAAGGTGTTGTCTTCCTCAACCAAGAATTAAAAACTAGCTATACATAATCTAAGAAAAAGATAAATAAAAGAAAGGGGAAGAAAAACTAATCCGATCTCCGTCTTCAATAAAATTGAAAGCAAAATTATAAACTAAGCCTAAACTAATCTACCATAACTATCTAGATTATCTAATGAATTAAAGTTTGATTTTCGAGCACAATTTATAGGGGATGGAAAAATAGGGTAGAATCAATGTAGGATGGAAAGAAATCATGTTTCCATGTTGGACTCGAACACTACGGGTGATCGATCAGCAGGACCTTGCGATCAATCGCTGGTTTTTTTTTCAAAATATTTCTCTGGGCGATCGATCACCCAAAATCGACGATCGATCGGTGGCTACTATTTTTTGTTGTGTCAAATTTCTGTCTCGCGCGATCGATCATGCATTTTCTTGGTCTACTTTGATCCATTTTCATCTTCAATGTATTTCTTGATCCTTATTCGCCATTGGTGGCTCGATTTCTTCAATTTCACCTACATTTACACAAACATACGATTATGTAGTATATGTATCAATTTATCCATCAAAACATACCAAATCGTAGACAATTAAATGCAATAGATGTGACTAATTCTAGCCACATCAGAGTATGGTGTGTTTCATTCACATTCACTTATGTTATCATTGAATCATATTTTATGAGCTTTATTGTCAAAAGAACGAGATGCATGAAAGAAAATGAGATGTCTTGAGAAAAATAGAAAAAAAATATGACTCCAAAGGGAGCCAATGCACAAAAGAGAAAAATGAATGAAATAAACCTTGCAAAAGATACAAGGTTTGAAAAATCATGCAACAAGAAAAGCTTATATTGTGCATATCATTATACTCTCTTGTTTGATACGCCTTACCCTTTATTTCATAAGCCAATATCTAGGCCAAACTACAAGCTAATAAAGACCTATATGATTTATGTTTGCAAGTGGCTAAGATAGTGGAGAAGAGTGTGAAGGTAAGCTTATACTTGTGTTAGTTTTCAACTTGAGCTATTGTGGGGTTTATATTGATTGGATCTATAATGTGTAAATTGCACTTGTTTATGACCATATACCCACGTTCGCTGCTTTGTTAAGTATGCGATGTCTAGGGATTGAACTTGTTCCATTGTTAGCTTTTCAACGCATTTCTTGATTGTGAATGTTTATAATTATAGAGGCAACAAATGTGAGGACAATGTTTGTTCGTTGTGAAACTATGAGCCACAATAAGATTAAGTGCTTTGTTCTGATTTACTTGAGGACGAGTAAAGTTAAGTATGATGGGATTTGATGTGTCTAGAAATAGACATGTTTTATGTGCTTAACTGTCAATGATTAGGCATGATTTAATGGTTAACTTGATGTTTATTGTTCATAATCATACATTTGGTAATATGTAGGAAAATGTGAAGAAATCGAGCTAAAACGATGAAAGAAGGAAGAAAGTTGAAGAAAAGAGAAAAAAACCAAAATCCAAGACACATGTCACTTATTTCTCCTCAAATTTCTTCATGTTCGAGCCACATTTTGGAAATGTGGTCAATAAAAAAATGAAGAACTTTCTGTTATCATTGTGTGGACAACTAATTCGTTTAATTTGGAGATCGTACAAGAAAGTTAAGGCTAAAATACTAAACTGTGGTGCACTTGGCAGAAGACCATGCGCCTAGGCTCCACTCCTTAGATGTCTAGGGTGTCTGACAAGTCAAATTTGGATTTTGACAGAAACATAGGTACATAGGCGCCGTTATACAGGCACCCTAAGAGCCGAAGACTCCGAGAAAATTAGGAAACTCAATTGTTTTACCATTTTTGGAAGATTTTGACATATCCTTTCAGCATCCCTACCATATATTCGAGACTTGGACCTCGTAACTTTTTATGATAGCTTAGACATAGTTTTATATTTTTCTCTCAATTATTGAAGAACAACTCAAAGAATTCAAGGCACGAAGCCGGAAGTGACGGGCCGAAATCATGCTATTCTCTAGTAGTTCTTTATTTTTCTTTTGTCTAATGCTTTCTAGACAACTTTTTTTTATTGTTTTTGTTGGAATCGAAGAGGGGGGGTGAATGAGATTCCTTGGCTACTTTAGCTTTTTAAAATGAGTTTGAAAACTAAAAGAGTTTGCGCTTGCGGAAGGCTTAAGTCAATCGATAAATAAAATAAAATAAGAAATAAAAAAATAAATAAATACGTAAAGAAATAAAGCGGTAAATGACAAGGATATTTGTTATAGAAGTTCGGCGATGAATCGCCTACGTCTCCTCTTCCCGGTTAGATAACCTCCAACCGAGGTTCCACTAGAATAAATGATCTTGGCCTTGAGGGCTCCAAGTTAGCCACAACCTAACTCTTCCCGAGTTTACAAAGCTCTTCCCGAGCACAATACTCTTCACGAGTACACAAAGCTCTTCACGAGCTACCAACACTCTTCACGAGTCTTCTTGGCTTTAAGGGCTCCAAGGATAGCCACAACACATGCACCAACTTTACTTGTTGGCGACTTTACAATTTCCAACTTGCTTTGGTGTTGGAGGACCTTTACAAAAAACTCAACAAAACACCTTCACGGTGTACTCACACGAAGATAACAAGACTCTAACAAAAATAATGAATTACAAGCTCCAATACAACAACAATGTATGGAGATTGCAATGCTATTTGAATTTTGAATGATCAAAGCTTTGTAGAAGTTTGTAGGCTTGTTTCTTGTCTTCAAAATGCTCCAAAGCATCCATATTTATAGTGTAGGAGGCCCCCTAGGCTCCTACTAGCCGTTGCTAAACATAAGGCTGAAATCACTCCTCGATCGCCTCGGACATCGCCTCGGGCGATCTCCATCGCCACCCTTTAACGGTCAAATCTGGCCCAGATCGCCTCGGGCGATCTCCCCATCTCCTGGGGCGATCATCAATGATAAACAAGGCCTTAGGTAAAGTTCTGGATCGCCTCGGGCGTTCCGTGCATCACCTGGGGCGATCGCCCTCAAAAAAATGGCCTAGGCAGCATTCTGGATCGCCTGGGGCGAGCTTGACCATCGCCTGGGGCGATCTGATCGCCAGCGTGCACACCGTGCCATTGCTTTAGTCAATGGTGCGCAACATGGCTCGGATCGCCTCAAACTATGGCTCGGATCGCCTCAAACTATGGCTCGGATCGCCTCATACTATCTCCCAGATTTCAACACTCTCAAACTTTGTACTTTTCCACCATCTTAAGCAAATTTCTGGGATACGTGGTAAAAATTAAAGTTGTATCCCTTCCTCTTATCTAGGTGTGGACAAAATTTCATTGAATTTCATTAATGTATGAAGAAGTTAGGCCCAAAATGCTACAGTCGCTCAAACCTTGCTACAATCTGCACTTGTTATGACTTCCATGACATTTTTCTCCATGATGCAATCCGAATTGGACTGAGATGTTTGAATATGAAATCTAGAATATTGAGTTGGGTTTCCAACCTCTTTAGATTCACATTGTTCGGAGCATCGAGCCAAGAGATATAATCAAAACATTGCACTGCGCTCCAATTGGCTTCTAAACGAATTTGCCCACCAACGGACCATTGGTTTGTGGGTCCTCATCCCATCATAAGAAATTGTTCCAATATCATTCCACACATGTTGAACACTTAAATTGGTTGTTCATAGATGTCATTCCTTCTCGTCCAAGCTCAATAGATTCCTTGATAAAAATCACCGCTTGTCCTATGAACTCGCATATGTTATTGTATAACTTGGGTTCTCTTCCATTGGTCTTCCCAACCAATTTATCAATATAACCCTGTACACTAAGTAGACATATTAGTACAACAAATGCAAGTTTTGTTGATCATCAAAACCCATAAATAATTCGGAGATAAATTAAGCATTAAACACAACCATGTGTTTAAGGCTCAACAATCTCCCCCTTTTTGATGATCACAAAACTTAAACTTGAATATGTAATATGCATGAAATGTGAGTAAACAAGACTCCCCCTTAACAATTGCATAGCACATACAAGATTAAACCAAGTAATGCATAAAACAAACAACTCTCCCCCTCAAACCATGCATACAAAAGCTCTCCCCCTCAAACCATGCATGTATAAAGCTTCAAGTTTATCACAAAATTCTCCCCCTTTTTGTGATAATCAAAAAGCACAAAATTCAAATAATCACAAGTATATGTTGACACAAAGTCATATTTTAACACTTTACACATGTTCCTCATCAAGTATGTAATAGCCATAACAAGCATAAAATAAGATCATTTAGAGAAAGACAAACATGCGTTTAAGGCAATCAACAATGAATTCTAAATTTTGCAAAGTGTTCATATGTTCTACCAAGAGTTCATGCACCTATGCCAAAAAAGATAATTCTCAAGCATCATTAGATAAGTTTGTTAAAACATATAATAGCACATTTCCACATAGCAAATTCAAATTTGATACATGGCATGTCAAGTTACTTACTATAAAAAGATAAGCATACATCATGCATTAAACAATTATGCTAAGGGGTTATGCATTTTACTCCAATGAATATTGAGCTTCATAATTTATTGGTCACAATTAATTTGTGCCAATTAAATTTTGAATTGCTCTTATAACATGTAAAAATAAATTTTACCCTCGATGACAAGAGTTCGTTCTTGTCATTGGTCCAATGCCTCTTGCTTTTTCTATGGTGGTGAACAAGATAAACTCCTCCTTTGAGTTGCTTGGCCCTTCATCCTCCTTCCCATGGTTGTTCCTACAAAATAAATTTCCAATAGGTGGATCTTTGGTACCCATTTGATTTTTGGGTCCTAGAGGGTTAGCTTCCTTTGGCACCTTTGGAATCCATTTCCACCTTTTGTTAGGTTGGTATTGGATTCTAGCAAATCTACATTTGTTCTTGGTATGACCCTTTTTACAACAATAGTTACAAGTAGGAGAATCATGCTTAGCATTGGCAAACAAGCTTGAAAATGTTTTTGATTTGCTTGAGAAGCCTAAACCGGCTTTTATCAAAGCTACAACGTTGCAAGCCAAGCAATTCATTCATTTTTAAACTACTTTCACTAAATTTGCAAAATGATACCTTTAAAGAATTTAATTCATTTTTCAATGAATTATTTTCTTCATCTTTATTAGCAATCTCAAGTTTGAGTAATTTGTTACTCATCTTGGATTTTCCAAGAGCATCTATAAGTTCATGGTAGGAATCTAATAATTCATTAAATGAAGGTACCTCATCGTTGCTTTCATCTCCTTCATCTCCAAGAGCCATTAAACAAAGATTTGTGGCTTCTTCTTCATCGGAGTCGCTATCACTCCATGTGGCTATAAACGTCTTCTTCTTCCCTTTGTCCTCATTCTTCTTCCTAGGACATTTGTTAGCATAATGGCCTTTATCTTGACAATTATAACAAGTTACCTCATTTTTGGATTCTTGTTTGGTAGCATTGGAGGTCTTTGACTTGATATGTTTGTTGAAGAACTTCTTGAACTTCTTTGTGAACAAGATCATCTCTTCATCATCATCGTCTTCTTCATCATTGGAATGGTCTTTCCTTCCAACCAAGGCAATTCCATTTCTTTTGGATCTATCCTCCTCCTTTACTTCTCTCCTTGTTGCAACTTCAAGTTCATGAGTCACCAATGTGCCATGGAGCTCATCAAGGTCATAGGAGGCATTTTCTCCTTTGTTGGACTCGATGATGGCCAACCTCTTTGCGTCCCATTCTTTAGGCAAGGCTCTTAGTGCTCTCCTCCATATTTGCTTTGGAGGGTACTTCTCTCCAAGTTGAGCAAGCTCGTTGATAATTAGGGTGAGCCTCCTAAACATAGAATCCACCTCTTCTCCGGACTCCATCTCAAATGTCTCATATTTGAGTTGTAGAAGATCAATCTTGGTCTCCTTCACTTGATTTGTTCATTCATGACAAATTTGTAATTTGTCCCATATCTCCTTTGCCGTTGAGCACATCGAGATCCGGTTGTACTCCTTCATATCTAAAGCACAATGTAAAATATTAATAGCTTTAGCATTTTGAGAAATTAAAATAATATCCGCTCTAGTGAAATCGTCCATTTCTTTGGTAGTACTTATTCCCCCAACTTTCTTTAAAGGAATATGTGGACCTTTCACTATGATCTTCCGAAGGTCATAATCTACGGATTGGATATATAGAGAAATTCTATTTTTCCAATACCCGTAGTTATCACCCGTGAAGAGCGGAGGCCTATTTGTCGATTGACCTTGAGCAAACTCATTTGCTAGATTAGCCATAAAAAAGATTTGATTTAAAAACAAAAATCAAATGGCTCTGATACCACTTGTTGGAATCGAAGAGGGGGGTGAATGAGATTCCTTGGCTACTTTAGCTTTTTAAAATGAGTTTGTAAAACTAAAAGAGTTTGCGCTTGTGGAAGGCTTAAGTCAATCGATAAATAAAATAAAATAAGAAGTAAACAAATAAATAAATACGTAAAGAAATAAAGCGGTAAATGACAAGGATATTTGTTTTAGAAGTTCGGCGATGAATCGCCTACGTCTCCTCTTCCCGGTTAGATAACCTCCAACCGAGGTTCCACTAGAATAAATGATCTTGGCCTTGAGGGCTCCAAGTTAGCCACAACCCAACTCTTCCCGAGTTTACAAAGCTCTTCCCGAGCACAATACTCTTCACGAGTACACAAAGCTCTTCACGAGCTACCAACACTCTTCACGAGTCTTCTTGGCTTTAAGGGCTCCAAGGATAGCCACAACACATGCACCAACTTTACTTGTTGGCGACTTTACAATTTCCAACTTGCTTTGGTGTTGGAGGACCTTTACAAAAAACTCAACAAAACACCTTCACGGTGTACTCACACGAAGATAACAAGACTCTAACAAAAATAATGAATTACAAGCTCCAATACAACAACAATGTATGGAGATTGCAATGCTATTTGAATTTTGAATGATCAAAGCTTTGTAGAAGTTTGTAGGCTTGTTTCTTGTCTTCAAAATGCTCCAAAGCATCCATATTTAGAGTTTAGGAGGCCCCATAGGCTCCTACTAGCCGTTGCTAAACATAAGGCTGAAATCACTCCTCGATCGCCTTGGACATCGCCTCGGGCGATCTCCATCGCCATCCTTTAACGGTCAAATCTGGCCCAGATCGCCTCGGGCGATCTCCCCATCGCCTGGGGCGATCATCAATGATAAACAAGGCCGTAGGTAAAGTTCTGGATCGCCTCGGGCGTTCCGTGCATCGCCTGGGGCGATCGCCCTCAAAAAAATGGCCTAGGAAGCATTCTGGATCGCCTGGGGCGAGCTTGACCATCGCCTAGGGCGATCTAATCGCCAGCGTGCACACCGTGCCATTGCTTCAGTCGATGGTGCGCAACATGGCTCGGATCGCCTCAAACTATGGCTCGGATCGCCTCATACTATCTCCCAGATTTCAACACTCTCAAACTTTGTACTTTTCGACCATCTTAAGCTCGTTTCTGGGAAACGTGGTAAACATAAAGGTTGTAGCCCTTCCTTTTATCTAGATGTGGACAAAATTTCATTGCATTTCATTAATGTATGAAGACGTTATGCCCAAAATGCTACAGTCGCTCAAACCTTGCTACAATCTGCACTTGTTATGACTTCCATGACATATTCCTCCATGATGCAATCCGAATTGGACTGAGATGTTTGAATATGAAATCTAGAATATTGAGTTGGCTTTCCAACCTCTTTAGATTCACATTGTTCGGAGCATCGAGCCAAGAGATATAATCAAAACATTGCACTGCGCTCCAATTGGCTTCTAAACGAATTTGCCCACCAACGGACCATTGGTTTGTGGGTCTTCATCCCATCATAAGAAATTGTTCCAACATCATTCCACACATGTTGAACACTTAAATTGGTTGTTCATAGATGTCATTCCTTCTCGTCCAAGCTCAATAGATTCCTTGATAAAAATCACCGCTTGTCCTATGAACTCGCATATGTTATTGTATAACTTGGGTTCTCTTCCATTGGTCTTCCCAACCAATTTATCAATATAACCCTGTACACTAAGTAGACATATTAGTACAACAAATGCAAGTTTTGTTGATCATCAAAACCCATAAATAATTCGGAGATAAATTAAGCATTAAACACAACCATGTGTTTAAGGCTCAACAGTTTTTGATTTAGCCATGTGTGGCTAAAAAAATTAATTCTTGGTTGAGGAAGACAAAATCTTGGAATTTATGATTTTCATGAGATTCATGTTCTTAATTATTGGTTTTATTGAGTATTAAGAGTTTTCCTATTATTTATTGTTATGATTGATATGTTTGATTATGAGAATGACCATCTAATTGTTTTGCATACAATCTAATGCTTGGCCTTTGAAGCAATTAAGATTGACGATTTCCTGTTGTTGGTGTCGTTAATTCTTAGAGAAAATTCTTGACTAGATAAACATAGATGCTTGGATTAAGTTGTCTAAGTTTTATCATTCTTACTAGTTTTGAAAGTTATCGCTAATATAATCTTAAATGTTGTTGTTTTGATTGATTGATCGGTAATGTTTAACTCATGAAGCTTGGCCTTTTTTAACTATGAATAAGATGAGATAAGATTGAATCTCCAGTGATAAATATTCAAATAAAAATTAAATCTTTCGTGAGAATCGATGATTGAATTCATAATTCCAAGCTAGAGTCGACCTAAAGCCAAGAATGGTCTATCTCATAATTTAATTCATATTACTTTTAGTCTTGTTCATTAGTTTAATAACTTTGCTTTTAAATTCACTAGTATAATTCGATCTTCACAATCCACCTTTTACTTACTTTGCTTACGGTAACACAAAAATATATCGTTTCTCGTGGGATCGATCCCATTCACACTAATACATTATTGCTATCAATCTTGGATTGAGTTGGGTTAATCTGGGTGTATACGATAAGCGCACACTAGGTGGTCCGGATCAGAAATCCTGGACCGACTCCAATTCGGAACCTGTCCATGTTTATTTTTTTTAAAAAAATTATTTTGAAATATTTGTTTATTTGAAATTTAGCAGTTTTTTTTATTTCTAAATATCTTGTTCAATTAATACATGACTTGTGATGGAAAAATAGATACTTTATTGAATGCGAAAAATATGAGGTAAAAACTATAGCATCTGAAATTAATAAAAAAATTACATTATTCATCATAATTGATTTTTATAGTTTTGCATATTCTTCTTCTTCTTATTCGGAACTTTGGTTGCCGAACTCGTTGACTTCTTCTTGTCTTATATTCTTTCGTTTAGTATCGAACCAATCTTTGAGCACTGTAAGCTTGTACAATGAATCTCCGTTAAGAGAACATTAATGGTATCCAATGATTCACTCACAATTTGGGAAGGTGATCGTCACTTTTTAAAACAAAAATAATACCAATAGTGATCGATTAATCCGCAAGTGCACGGTTGTCAAGTTTTAGTATATTTTTAAAGAGTAGGGATGCCGTACCCACATGAACTAGTAGTAAGCATCAAATTTAATCAGTTTAATTATATTTAGCCTACGATAGTTGGTTGATAAATATGAAATAATAAAAATAACGAAAAGAAATCAAGATTACAAAGCAACAAGCACGCTAAGACGAAGAATTCAATAGATAAGAATTATCAAGACGTAGGTTCATCTATGCAATTATCTTATTAGAATTGATTAATTTTCCATATGATTCTGATAAGTGTCATTTTTACACTTATATTTGCATATATTTCTTGCTATTTTTATATTGATTATTGGAAGATTTTACGCTTTTGGTTGTGTTTTGGTATATTTCCAGGAATCCGGTAGAAGTGCAAGAAACACTGAAAAACCCCGTTTTATGGACTGGAAGGTGGAACTATGACAAGATGAGTCAAGCCATTGGAAAAGAAGTGTAAAATCCAGAATTGATGAAAAAAGAAAGAGGCGATCGATCGCACACTACCATGAGATCGATCGCCATCAGCAAGAACGTGAAGGAAATTTGAAGCAAAAGGCGATCGATCGCACATTACCAAGAGATCGATCGCATCGGGCAGAACACTTATGAAATCAATCGCATATCATGAAGAGCAATCAATCACCACGGTTATAAAATTTCAAGCGATCGATCGCATCTCATGAAGCGATCGATCGCACGCAGAGTCCTTACCGAGAAAAAAATCCTTAATTAAGTTTTGGGCTATATTTGGTACCATATTTCTTGGGCTGTGAAGGAGAGTATAAAAGGGAGTTTTCATGTCAAAAATAGGGTTCTTCTTAACTCTAAATATCAGCCTACCATTGGAGAAGCCATCACCTTCAAGAGGATTCAAAGCAACGCAGCAAGAGACGGGAACATCAGATCGACACACGGTTTCAACATCGAGTGTTTATACGTATTTCTGAACTTTGTTTTAGTTTTATTTTCAATTTTACAATGTTTATAATGTTGTTAGATGTTATAAAACATTGTTTTTATGTTAATTTGCTAGGCTAAGTTTGTTACTGAGACAAGGGGATCTTGTGTATGAATCCACAATTTTAATTCTAGTTTTTAATTGAGTTTTTGTTATCTTTGTGTTTGTATTATGCTTTTAATGCTTTTAAGGGATTAGCTACCCTTTGAATGATGTTAGCTTGCAATTGAGATAGATAGATGATATTGTAATACGGAACCAATAACATATACCGTGGATTTTAGACCGAGATCGAGAGATGACTTCAAATACACGACTGATAACTATAGATATCTAGTAATCGAAGGCTAAGGGTTTTCATAGAGCGTATGCAACATTGACTTGTTAAATAAGTGAACGAGAGTTACTTATTGCAGATCGGTGTTAGGTTTAATATAGCTCGAGAGAGTGTATTAGATATAACTAGAAAACTTGTCACCTTAGATGCATTAATTGTAATTAGAACTAGTAGATGAATTGTGGGGGATTACTCAAGTGAACCAAAGTCTCGATATTTATCTTTACTGTTTACTATCTTATTTCTTTGTTGGTGTGGTTGATTCCTGGAGTTGAGTAATTTAGTTAATCTTTCAAAACAAATTCGTAGCTTAATTATAGTACGCTAATTAAATTTGGTAATTACTACTAGTCACTGTGGGTACAACAATCCTTACTTTTAGATCATTATACTAAAACTTGACACCGTACACTTGCGGATATAATCGCTACACTGAAATTAATTGTTTAAAATAAAAGTGACCAGATTCTAAGGTGTCGAGTCCTCCTATATTATCTAATATACTCCCTCGAGCCATATTAAACATAATACCAAATTGCAGTAAGTTCTCATGCACTTATTTAACAATTCAATATTGTATAATACTTGTGAAAACTTATTAGATATCTATGGCTATCACATGCGTATTTGATCTCATCTCTCATTCTCAATCAGAAATCCACGGCATAATTTACTAGGTTATATTATAACATCATCTCTCGATCTCAATTATAACACCCAATTCAATTCAATGGTGATCAATCCATGAAAGCATTAGAAGTATAAACTATGCCCAAAGATCATATGGTTTTAATCAAAAACTAACAATTAAATCATAGGTTCACACATAGGATCCCCAAGTCTTGATAAAATAAATCTAGCATATAATCATCTTCACAGAAAGATGATTATATAATTGTTCTAAGCAAAACAACATCAAAACTATGAATTAAATAAACAAGAGGTTCAAAAATACTAATAAATGCGAGGAATGACTCCGGATGAGTTCTAGGGTAGAGTATGGACCAAAAACTTGTTGTGACCATCCATGTTGATGTATTTATAGTGAACACAAAATAAGGTAGATTCCTTGTGAACCTCAAACTATAAAATGTTTTTTATTTTTTTTATGATTTCTCATCTACCGATCAATTGGTAAGAAGTGCCGATCGATCGGTAATTCCTCCACTAAAATCCTTTTAGCTACGACGTGCTATCGCTCGATCGATAATGAGTACCGATTGATATAAATATTCAAATTAAATCCTTTATTGAACGGACTTGGTGGCGAAAACTCGACAAATGGGGAAAAAGAGTTACCGATCGATTGGTACACATGCACCGATTGATCGCAAGAAGATATGCTTTGAGTTTGGAATTCATGATTTACCGATCGATCGTTATGTTCTACCGATCGAACGGTAAATCATGAATTCCAAACTCAAAGCATATCTTCTTGCGATCAATCGGTGCATGTGTACCGATCGATCGGTAACTCTTTTTCCCCATTTGTCGAGTTTTCGCCGTTTTTCAATCGGTTCACCTATTTGAGTCCTTTTTCATCATTTTAAGAATGAATTCTTCATGTTCATGAACTTGACCATTGATTATTGAAATGAGCAAAAACAACATAAAAGCGCATAATATCGTCCAGGAATCAATATAAACAATAGTAAAAATCCTGGAAATATACGTGTAAAAATCACACTCATCAACTCCCCCAAATTTATCACTTGATCGTCCTCGAGCAAGAATGATATTCAAAATGTAGAGTTCACATTTAATACTTTAAAAGAATTAACTTAGCAACTCAAATGTAAAGCTCAGAAATCTCACTAACACACCAACAAGAGTCAATCCAAAAATTAACAAGAAGTGTTTTCTCCTAAGCCAAGAAATACACCACAAAATCGGAACGTGTGTGTGTGGTATTGTCAATTTTAAGCTTCATGCATATCTTCAAGATCAAATAATGCTAATAAACTCAAAGTCAAGATTACTATCAAGTACTACATAAGCTTACTTTTCAGACATTTCTCTACTAATGTAATTACTCCCTAGACTTGGATCAAAATGTCTTTTAGGCTTATAAAATTAGGCATTTGGTGTCTATTTCAAAGAAAAGGTAAGGATAAACAAAGAAGAGAACATAACATGTAAATTTCATTTTAGCACAACTTCAACTCTCTCTTTTTTTCTTCTTTATATATTGATGACAATGAGCTTTATTAGATTTACTAAATTTGGTCAATGTATGACCTCCACATGGTTCATCATCATATAACTATGTTATTCTTTCACTGTGCCTTTCTTCTTCCATTTTCAGTAGGCATTGAGTTTTTTTCTTGTAATAGCTCAAAACATAGTATGTGAATGACTTAATAGCTCAAAATATAGTACGTGCATGAAATTCATTATACTTCCTTAAGGTAATGATTAAATTCTTTTTAGGCTCATAAAAAAGGGTGGGTATAATAGTTTATCAACAAAAGTCGTCCATTCTTTTTCAATTAAGCTAAAAAGTGGACACTAGAGAATGATATAGACAAGGTAGGCTTAAAAGACTCAAACGTTCCAAAGATCTCTTAAATCATATCCAAGACGAGTTCATAATTATAAAATTTTGCCTCAAAGTGCCATCAAATAAGTTCTAGAGTACTCTAAGATGTTCAAAACAAATCATAGATCACAAAAAATTTCACTATCCAACATATAATTCACAAAATCATGACCCAATATGTTCAATATATTCCTCAATTTTGAAGTACTAACTCAACGAAGGATATTCACAAACATGTCAAAAAATTTCAAAACTCGAGTTTTGATGGAGATTAGTTTCATCATTTAAAGACAGTTGCAATTCTAATCCAATCATCTCTTAAGGTAGAACTCATTTTCCATCAAATATTTGTATGTGCTCAAGAAACAAATCAAGTGATAATTGCAAAATAAAGCCAGCAAAGACGCATCAAGATACAATCAAAACAACAAGCAACAGATAGAAAATACCAAACACCACCACTCCCCTCCCGAGAACTTAAAATGTGTATTGTTCTCAATGTACATAAACAATAAAAATAATGGCAAAACTCACATAGAAGGGTCAAAATTGGAGTCAACACCGTGCCAATATTTACTTAACTATGAAATTCAAAACCAAAGATAAGGGGAAAGAAAAAGTTTTTGATTTATAGTGCCAAGCTGGGCCTCTTACCGGTTTTCTTCAATTGTCAAAAAGGATGGTGGTGGGTGGACTAAAATCATATCCATGATAGAGCTTCAACCGATGTCCATTGACTGTGAATGTGCCTATTGTTGGATCATCTATTTCGATAGTGCCCGTTGGTGATTCTGAATGGTCCATACCATCGAGATTTCAGCTTGCTTGGAAATAGCAGTATGAAGTTGTATAGTAACACCATGTCTTCCTCACATAATTCCCTAGATACGAGCATCATGCCACTTTTTGGTCTTATCCTTCTAGATCGTGACATTCTCGTATGCTTGGTTTCAAAATTCCTTCATCTCATTCAGTGTCAGCAGTCGTATCTCACCTGCAGCAGTTAAATCAAAATTTAGCTTCTTGATGGCCCAATAAGCCTTATGTTCAATTTCAACAGGAAGATGAGATACTTTTCCGAATACCAACCTATATGATGATGTATCAATATGAGTTTTATATGTAGTACTATAGGCCCACAAAGCGTCATCTAACCTCAATGACCAATCCTTCCTACTCACATTCATAATTTTCTCAAGTATTTGATTCAATTTTCTATCGACACTTCTACTTGTCCACTAGTTTGTGGGTGATAGAGAGTTGCAACTTTGTGGGTAACATTGTATTTACTCAAGTTTTTTCAAAATGTTTGTTGCAAAAGTGTTACCCGCCATCACTAATGATCGCTTGAGGGGTGCCAAAACGATTAAAAATATGTTTTTTTCAAAAATTGGACCACCACTCTAGCATAATTAGTGCGTGAAGCTTCGGCCTCTACCCACTTTGACACATAATCCACAAAACAAGTATGTAATAATTAGAGAATGAGCATGAGAAAGGTCCCATAAAATCTATCCCCCAAACATCAAATATATCACATTCAAGAATGTTATTTAGGGGCATGACAGCGGCAAGTACCATATTTCCATCGCTTCATATGACAGCGGCAAGTACCCTATTCCTCGCTCGAATATAACAACAACGCGGAACATCCAAACATACTCAAACACATATCAATGCACATTTGCATAATTACAATAGCATAATTGCACCACCAATTGATCGTACGTCTTTCTGCGTACCTGTTTGTCGTTTCCACAAAATATGTGACGATTGAGATTATCCCCCTTCATTGTCCCTGTGCTTGGGAAGGCTCTCTACACTTCTTAAAATCCAAGTTCTTGGGGGAAGTTCAGAATCCTAAAGCTAGCATGAGTGGAGGAGGAAGATGGAGTGTAGAGATTTTTAGGTGAAAATGGTGTGGTGTGGTGTGTGTAAGAGTGCAGATTGTGTGGATAGAAAGATGTTTTAAGTCTAATCTTATTGCCATCAACTTTATCATGCCAATGCTAGTTAATTAGGACGCAACATGATTATAACAAAGATAATTAAGCCTTAATCTCTAAGATCATGCATAATTATTTCCAAATCTTTTCCACTTCAACCCATTTCATTAATCATCAAGATTTTACTCAATTTCACTCAAATTCTCATTTGATTGACACATAGCCAATCCATACTCGGTTTACTTCCATATCGAGTACGAATATAATTACCTAATTATTCCGTAATTGCCACGATCAAGTCATAATTCATTTAGTTATATTTGAGTATCACTTTTCTCCCCTACTTAAATGAATTTTGACCTCGAAATTATATGACTTACTGGTACTTTCACATAAACGAAACTCAAAACTTACATACCATAAAATAGTTGTGGATAGTGTTGCATCATATGCCACTCTGTCTCCCATGTGGCCTCCTCGACAGCCCTCTTGTCTCACTGAACTTTGACCATCGGTATTACTTTTTTCCGAAGTCTATGATCTGCCCGATACAAAATTCTTACCGGCCGTTCTACATACAATACATCTGAATCTAACTGAATTTTTGAAGGCTGCAACATATGAGATGGGTCGATTCATACTTCCTCAACATTGGCACATGGAACACATCGTGAATGCCAGATAAAGATGGTGGTAAAGCCAGACGGTAAGCTAAAGTGCCAAGAAGCTGCAAGATCTCATAAGGACCCACATATCTCGGTGACAATTTCTCTCGCATACCAAACGTACTACACCCCTGAAAGGTGAGATCTTTAGAAAGACTTTGTCACCCAACTGAAACTCCAATGGGCGTCGTCGTTTATTAGCATTTGCTAGATCTTGAGCAGCTTTCATTCTCTGCCGAATCACTTTCACCTTATCCTCCATTTTCCGGATCAACTCCGGTCCTCCGACCGATTTATGATCTAAGTCATCCTAGTACAGTGGCGATCTACAGCGCCGACCATATAAGGCCTCAAATGGAATCACCTGAATGCTCGCCTGATAGCATCTTGTTGTACGAGAACTCCACCAATGCCACTGAATCCTGCAACGTAGTGTAAAACTGTCATGCCTTGATATGATGCGATATGGTTAAGGCGTAATTATGAAATAATTACGGTATGTTGTGATCTCGAGGGGAGATAATTAGGATTTCAATTCATGTGTCATGATGAGATGACAAACACCTTCCTATATATAATTGGATTGTAATGGTGTTACATGGTTGATATTTATATATAACAAGAGAATTCATGTTGAATATGACATGTATAGTGGGATATAACCTTGGTGTGCATTTAGCATGCATGTGAGAGGCATTAGAATGTGCATGTGAGTTGAGTTTACATGTGGTGTGAATTTGAGTTGCATTTGAAGGGTTGGTTATATCTCACAAATCAGATTTTAAATACATAACACACCAATTTTCACCTAGTAAATCTCTACACAAGCACCTCTCCAAACCCTTGCTTGTTTTTCCATCTTTTGCTTGGATTTCACTTGGTAATCAAGCTAGGAAGCTAAGTGAAGTGACTTCATCTTTTCTTGGTAAGAATTGTATAGCCTATGAAGTATAAGGACTTAGTTGATGGAAACTTGAAGCATGTAGTTACTATTTTGTATGCTTTGAATTGATACTTATTATCATGCAAAGAATTGAGTTATATGATGAGAGAAACATGTTTATATGTTACTAGACATTGCATGAAACATGTTTAAATGTTGATTTTTGAGTTGTAGGAGATACACCATGGAGATAAGCTCAAAATCGCCATGTTCTGAACTTTCTGGACATCGGCAATCGATCGCGAGCTTTGTGCCGATCGATCGCCGAGACCAGAGCAAAAATAAGGCGGTTAATGTATGTGGCGATCGATCGGTAAAAAATGTGGCGATCGATCGCGAGGAAACAGAACACGTTGGCGATCGATCGCGAGATAGTGGCGATCGATCGCGAGGGAACAGAACAATATGGCGATCGATCGCCAGGGTCAGATTTTTGAAAAATGTTATATTTTTGTAGAATTTGATTTTAATGCCTATTATAACATGATATATTGTTGGTATTATTGTAGCATCATCACAGGGGATGGGACAATGAGGTGGTTAGATAGTGACGCCTAATTTATATCGTTTGTGTAGCAGAACAGGTGCGTTTTGACGTACGAGTATATGATATTATTGTGATGATGAGCATGGTATCATATGATTATTGACATCATATGCATGTGCATTCATGTTATTATATTGTTGAGAGGGATGCCACGATAGATGTGTAGTGTATGCTTTGGCTGAGATCGGTGCCACGATTGATATGCCAGTGTTGGGTATATGCTTTGGCTGGATTGTTGCCACGATAGGTATGCTACATATGCTTTGGAATGAGAGATATATGCCGGTTGGGTATATGCTTTGGCTGTTTTTACATGTTAGGACTGTACTATGATATATGCTGCTAATATGAAGATGTAAGAGGGTTCCACTGACATATTGAGCTAAGATAGACATATCATATTGGTCTGGTTATAACAGGATGATGAATGAGACATGTCATGACATAATGACCTTTGATGATGCATGATACATGACAATCACATTAAATGTTTATAGTGCCTTATCGTTTATGTTTTATTGATATTGCACTGGGATAGTTGTTTATCTATACTCATGTTGTGTGATTGTTTCTGTAGGGACTCATATACGTGGGAGGACGGGATTGTGAGTCATTTTCCGCTGCGAGCTGAACCACTGCTTAGGAGTTTTTGGTTTAGGTTGTTGTGCTGTATATAGGATGTGTATTATTGACATGGTTTTTGTCAACTTGTAACAACCTACATAACTAAACTCTTAATCAGAGTATGTTTTACTTAATTCTGACTCACATATGTATAATTGAACTGATACATAACGAATTAAGTAACGAGGACCCCACATTAGTGGTATCAGAGCAGTGGTTCGAGAACGGGGTGAATAAGGGTAGAGGAAGGTATTAGTGAGTTATCTAATACGTTGAAAGCATGTTATGAGTCATGATATGATGTTATACTAACATGCTTTATATATCTGTTGTTGTTGATAACCTGTAATTGCAGTAATGGCAGACAGAGTACCACATGATGAGGTTGGGGATGTCATGAGTGTCAATGCTAGTGTTGGATTGGCGCCTGTACCACCACCACCATTTGGGCAAGGGCCAGTAGAACAAGTACTGTTACCTGGGGAACTGACTTTGACACAGTTTCTGAGTTATCAGCCACCTCGCTTCGAGGGTGCGGAATCAGGGGAACAAGCAGAGGAATGGTTGGAACGGATTGAACAGATCTTTGTGTCATCACCATGTGCCAAATCTGCCTGGATACGTTTGGCAGAATTCCAGTTGGCAAAGAAAGCCATGATGTGGTGGAAAGCCACATTGATCGAGCTGAGAGCTCAAGGACAAACAATAAATTGGGATGTGTTCAGAACTAAGTTTCTTGATCCCTATTTCTCTGTTGCTGCAAGGCAGAGGAAAGAGGATGAATTTACAAATTTGAGACAGGGGTCAATGACAGTGTCTGATTATGCGGTACAGTATTCTTCATTGCTACGTTATGTACCACATATCGCTGCAAATACAAAGGCAAAGATCAGACAGTTTGTGAATGGCTTGAGACCTAAATTGTTTGATAGAGTAATTTCCAATAACCCTACATCATATGAAGAAGCATTAACTAGAGCCGAGATGGCTGAGATTGCAGTTGGAGTGTACAAGGATGTAGGACAATCTCAACCACCTACATCAGAAAGTATGAGACCTAGAGGAGAACCATTTAAATCATCACGAGGTGGTGCATCTTCCTCTAGATTTAGTGGGAAGCGGATTACGATGCGAAAGGGTGGTGAACGAGGTTCAAAGGGGCAGTCCCAAGGGACTAGTAGTAGCAGTGGTCGAGGGTTACAATGTTTTAAATATGGAGGGCAACATTTTAAAAGAGATTGTCCCCAACTTGATACTCCAGTTTGTTATCGTTGTGGGAGGACCAGACATATGATTAGAGATTGTCCTCAAGCTGGGGGACAACAGATGAGAGTGAATATATCAGAAAGTACAGTGCAGCAGAGACCACAGGGTTTTCCACGGACTGGTGGAGGACAGAGAGCAGGACTACCTCAGCCTCAGGTGTATGCACTGAACAAAGAGCAAGCAGAGGCAGCTCCTGATGATGTAATTGCGGGTAAGTGTAGTTTATTTACTTATCCTGCTTTACTTTTGATTGATACTGGTGCATCACATTCATTTGTTGCACAAGCGTTTATTGACCGATATCATATATTCTCGTCTCCACTGTTGATGCCTCTCTATGTTTCGACACCCATGGGAACTACTGTGATGGCTTGTCAGAGTGTGTCTGATTGTGTTATTCAGTTTGATACTGAGTATGAGATACATGCTGATTTGATTGTGCTAGATATGATTGATTTTGATTGTATTTTGGGTATTGATGTGTTGAGCAGATATAAACTGTTGTAGATTGTTGTCAAAAGACAGTGAGATTTCAGTCTGATACTGGAAATCAATGGATCTTCTATGGACAAGGATCACGTGCTAAGATTCCATTGATATCTACTCTTCGAATGTCTCGTTTGTTAGAACGTGGACATACGGGATATGTGATATATGCGATAGATGTCACTGATAGGAAGGTAGAAAGAAGAGTGGAGGATATACCAGTGGTTGCAGAATATGCAGATGTATTTCCAGATGAGATTCCTGGATTTCCACCAAGTCGAGAAGTAGACTTTGGTATTGAGTTAGTGCCTGGTACTTCTGCAATTTCACGAGCACCATATCGAATGGCACCTTCGGAATTGAGAGAGTTGAAAACGCAATTACAAGATCTATCAGACAAGGGTTACATACGTCCTAGTGTATCGCCTTGGGGTGCTCCGGTATTATTTGTTAAGAAGAATGATGGTTCAATGCGACTTTGCATTGACTACAAACAATTGAACAAGGTAACTATAAAAAATAAATATCCTCTCCCTTGTATTGATGATTTGTTTGATCAGTTACAGGGATCTACAATCTATTCTAAGATTGATTTGAGATCTGGATATCATCAAATACATGTGAGGGAAGGAGATGGACTGAAGACATCATTTAGAACTCGCTATGGACATTATGAATTCCTAGTGATGCCATTTGGTGTGACGAATGCTCCAGCTATCTTCATGAGCTTGATGAATCGAGTTTTCCAGGACTACCTTGATCAATTTGTCATAGTGTTCATTGATGATATATTGATCTATTCTCGGAGTGAAACCGAACATGTCCAACATTTGCATCTGGTTTTACAGTTATTGAGAACACATCAGTTATATGCCAAACTCAGTAAGTGTGAGTTTTGGTTAACCAGTGTAGGATTTCTGGGGCATGTGATTTCTAAAGATGGTATATCAGTAGATCCGAGAAAGATAGAACCGGTGTTGAATTGGTCATCACCTATATCTGTGCCAGAGATTCGTAGCTTCTTGGGTTTGGCTGGATAATATAGACGGTTTGTTGAAAGTTTTTCAGCAATTGCCAAACAACTTACACAGCTGACACAGAAGGGAGTACCATTTAAATGGTCAGACGCATGTGAGCATATTTTTCAAGAATTGAAACATCGGTTAACTACTGCTCCAGTGTTGATTATTCCATCAGAACATGACAGGTTTGCTCTTTACACCAATGCATCATTTCTTGGTTTGGGTTGTATTTTGATGCAGGATAAACATGTAGTGGCTTATGCATCACGACAATTGAAGCCACATGAAATGAAATATCTAGTACATGATCTAGAGTTGACTGTCATTGTCTTTGCCTTGAAGATATGGCGACACTATTTATATGGTACATCATTTACCATATATACTGATCATAAAAGTTTTAAGTTTTTATTCACTCAAGCAGAGTTGAATATGAGGCAAATGAGATGGATGGATCTCTTGAAGGATTATGATTGTGAGATTGAATATCATCCAGGAAAAGCTAATCTCACAACAGATGCCTTAAGTCGAAAAGTTCATAATACTGCTGATGAGATGATACATTTATCAGCCTTGATGACTTCTTGTTGTACCTTAGGTTATGAGTTTGATGTAGATACAGAGCCAGTAAGGGTATCAACATTGTTGGTTGAACCCGATATCTTTGAGAAAATCAGAACGGCACAAGGTACTGATGATGAGGTACAACAATGGAAGGAAATGATATGTCAAGGACAAACATCTCAATTTGTACTTGCAAGTGATGGAAGTTGAAGTATAGAAACTGTTGGGTAGTACCTGCTGCATTAGGACTACGCCAAGAAATACTACAACGTGCACATTGTAGTCACTATAGTATACATCCTGGAGGAAAGAAAATGTATAAGGATTTGCGTACCCAATTTTGGTCGAAACGCATGAAACAGGATGTGCTAAACTTTGTCAAACGGTGTTTGATCTGTCAACAAGTAAAAGCAAAACGACAAAGACCAGGAGGTGAATTGAGGAGTTTGGAGAATCCTCAATGGAAATGGGAACATGTTACAATGGATTTTGTTACCCATTTGCCATGGACTTCCTCTGGCTTTGATGCTATTTGGGTCATTGTTGATAGATTGACGAAAGTAGCTCACTTCATACCTTACAGTATGACATTTACCTATGTGAAGATGGCTCAATTATATATTCAAAATGTAGTGAGACTACATGGCATACCAGTGTCAATTGTATCGGATAGAGATCCGAGATTTGCTTCTCATTTTTGGGAAGGATTACAGTCAGCATTGGGAACTGAAGTACAATTGAGTACAACGTATCAACCTCAGACAGATGGACAGACAGAGCGTACGATACAGACGCTTGAGGATATGTTACGAGCCTGTGTATTGGAGTTTGATAACTCTTGGCAAAAGTCATTGTCATTAGTGGAATTTTCATACAATAATAGTTATCAAACTAGTATACAGATGGCACCATTTGAGGCATTGTATGGGCGACGCTGTAGATCGCCATTATATTGGGATGATGTTGATCAGATGGCACTCCATGGACCAGAAATGCTACTTGAAATGGAGGAGAAAGTGAAACTGATTAGATTGAAACTGCAAGCTGCTCAGGATAGACAGGCTGCTTATGCCAATAAGCGACGTAGACCACTTGAATTTCAAGTTGGTGATCGAGTATTCTTGAAAATCTCACCTTTTAAAGGTGTGGTACGATTTGGTAAACGTGGAAAGTTGTTTCCACGATACGTTGGTCCGTATGAGGTGTTGCAACGTATTGGTACGTTAGCATATCGCTTAGCACTACCGCCAGCATTGAGTAGTATTCACGATGTGTTTCATGTTTCACTGTTGAGGAAATATGAACCAGATCCGGGTCATGTATTGCCACCATCCGAAGTACAGTTAGATACAGATGTGTCTTATGTAGAACGACCAGTGAAGATTCTTGATAGAGCTGAGAAGACATTGCGTAACAAAGTGATACCAATGGTAAAGGTACAGTGGGATCGACGGGGTGTCGAGGAGGCAACATGTGAGACGGAGCAACATATGATACAACATCCTGAGTTATTTACTGGTATGACTTTACAGTTTTAAAATACTGTTGGTAAGTACGTACTGCAATGTTATATCTATGATCATGATTCTTATCTTCTTGCAGTAGACTTGTTGAATTAAGTATATATATATATATATATATATATATATATATATATATATATATATATATATATATATGCATGTTATGTATATACAATTTCGAGGACGAAATTCAATAAGTAGGGGAGAAATGTCATGCCTTGATATGATGCGATATGGTTACGGCGTAATTATGAAATAATTACGGTATGTTGTGATCTCGAGGGGAGATAATTAGGATTTCAATTCATGTGACATGATGAGATGACAAACACCTTCCTATATATAATTGGATTGTAATGGTGTTACATGGTTGATATTTATATATAACAAGAGAATTCATGTTGAATACGACATGTATAGTGGGATATAACCTTGGTGTGCTTGTAGTATGCATGTGAGAGGCATTAGAATGTGCATGTGAGTTGAGTTTACATGTGGTGTGAATTTGAGTTGCATTTGAAGGGTTGGTTATATCTCACAAATCAGATTTGAAATACATAACACACCAATTTTCACCTAGTAAATCTCTACACAAGCACCTCTCCAAACCCTTGCTTGTTTTTCCATCTTTTGCTTGGATTTCACTTGGTAATCAAGCTAGGAAGCTAAGTGAAGTGACTTCATCCTTTCTTGGTAAGAGTTGTATAGCCTATGAAGTATAATGACTTAGTTGATGGAAACTTGAAGCATGTAGTTACTATTTGTATGCTTTGAATTGATACTTGTTATCATGCAAAGAATTGAGTTATATGATGAGAGAAACATGTTTATATGTTACTAGAGATTGCATGAAACATGTTTAAATGTTGATTTTTGAGTTGTAGGAGATACACCATGGAGATAAGCTCAAAATCGCCAAGTTCTGAACTTTCTAGACATCGGCGATCGATCACGAGCTTTGTGCCGATCGATCGCCTAGACCAGAGCAAAAATAAGGCGGTTAATGTATGTGGCGATTGATCGGTAAAAAATGTGGCGATCGATCGCGAGGAAACAAAACACGTTGGCGATCGATCGCGAGATAGTGGCGATCGATCGCGAGGGAACAGAACAATATGGCGATCGATCGGTGAAATGTGGAGATCGATCGCCAGGGTCAGATTTTTGAAAAATGTTATATTTTTGTAGAATTTGATTTTAATGCCTATGATAACATGATATATTGTTGGTATTGTTGTAGCATCATCACAGGGGACGGGACAACGAGGCGGTTAGACAGTGACACCTAATTTATATCGTTTGGGTCGCAGAACAGGTACGTTTTGACGTACGAGTATATTATATTATTGTGATGATGATGTGAACATGGTATCATATGATTATTGACATCATATGCATGTGCATTCATGTTATTATATTGTTGAGAGGGATGCCACGATAGATGTGTAGCGTATGCTTTGGCTGAGATCGGTGCCACAATAGATATGCCAGTGTTGGGTATATGCTTTGGCTGGATTGTTGCCACGATAGGTATGCTACATATGCTTTGGCATGAGAGATATATGCCGGTTGGGTATATGCTCTGGCTGTTATAACATGTTAGGACGGTACTATGATATGTGCTGCTAATATGAAGATGTGAGAGGGTTCCACTGACATATTGAGCTACGATAGACATATCATATTGGTATGGTTATAACAGGATGAGGAATGAGACATGTCATGACATAATTGCATTTGATGATGCATGATACAGGACAATCACATTGAATGTTTATAGTGCCTTATCGTTTATGTTTTATTGATATTGCACTGGGACAGTTGTTTATCTATACTCATGTTGTGTGATTGTTTCTGTAGGGACTCATATACGTGGGAGGACGGGATTGTGAGTCATTTTCCGCTGCGAGCTGAACCACTGCTTATGAGTTTTTGGTTTAGGTTGTTGTGTTGTATATAGGATGTGTATTATTGACATGGTTTTTGTCAACTTGTAACAACCTACATAACTAAACTCTTAATCAGTGTATGTTTTACTTAATTCTGACTCACATATGTATAATTGAACTGATATATAACGGATTAAGTAACGAGGACCCCACACAAACTCTAGCCCATAAGCCCGTAACATATCTTCGAGCGTCTGTATAGTACGTTCAGTCTGACCATTCGTTTAGGGATGGTATGCCGTACTCAACCTGACTTCGGTTCCCAAAGCTGACTAAAGACCTTCCTAAAAGTGAGAAGTAAACTGCGGATCTCGATCTGACACAATAGAAACCGGGATTCCATGCAATCTCACTACATCACGAATGTATAGCCGAGCCATTTTCAAGTACATGAAGGTCATACTGTAGGGTATGAAGTGAGCCACCTTAGTCAATCTATCTACTATCACCCAAATGGCGTCATATCCCGAAGCAGTCCTCGGCATATGGGTCACAAAATCCATAGATATGTGTTCCCACTTCCATTTAGGCACCTCCAAGCTCTTCAACTCACCCCACAATCTCTATCTCCACGCTTTCACCTGCTGCAAGACCAAACACCTCTTTACGAATGCTATAACATCTCGTTTCATTCGTTTCCACCAGAACTAGTCACACAGGTCTTTATACATCTTCCCGCCTGGATGGATACTAAATTTGCTGTTGTGAGCTTGTTGTAAGATTCCTTGGCGCAATTCAGGCGTACTTGGCACCACCCAACGATTACCAAGTCTCAATGTACCGTCCTCAGCCATTTTGAATTTTGATGGTTGTTCTTGAAGGACCAGTGATATCCATCTTTGTATTTCATCATCTGTCTTTTGAGCAATTCTGATATTCTCAAAAATATTGGGTTCTGGTAACAGTGTCGACACACGTACCGATGATGTAGACACATCAAGTCAAATCCCAACTGACAGTAAGAAGTCAACAAAGTCGACAAATGAATGACGTCCTCCGCAGTATACTTCACGTTCCGACTCAAGGCATCGACTGTCAAGTTAGCCCTGCCTGGATGGTATTCTATCTCGCAATCGTAATCCTTCAACAAGTCCATCAATCTCATCTGCCTCATATTAAGTTCTGCTTGAATGAATAAAAACTTCAGGCTGTAATGGTCGGTGAATATGGTAAACGATGTACCATACAAGTAATACCGCTAAATCTTCAGGGCAAATATAATAGCCGCCAATTCTAAATCGTGAACTGAATATCTGGCCTCATGTGGTTTCAGTTGTCTCGAAGCATAGGCTACCACATGCTTATCTTGCATCAACACACAACCCAAGCCTTGTAGTGACGCATCGGTATAAAGGATGAACCTCTCGTTCTCTGTGGGAATCACTAACACATGCGATGTCGTCAACCGATGCTTCAGTTCTTGAATACTCTGCTCACAAGCCTCAGACCAATAAAATGATACTCCTTTCTGAGTCAGTTGCATCAACGGTTTTGCAATCTTCGAAAACCTTCGACAAAGCGTTGATAATACCCAGCCAGTCCAAGAAAACTTCAAATTTCAGGCACAGAGGTAGGTGCAGACCATTCCATCACTACTTCTATCTTCCTGGGATCGACTGATATCCCATTAGTGGAGATACACGACCTAGAAGCACCACACTGTTCAACCAGAATTCACACTTGCTAAGCTTGGCAAACAACTGGTTATCTCGAAGGATCTGAAGCACTACATGCAGATGTCTCACATGCTCCTCTTCACTCCTAGAATAGATAAGGATATCATCAATAAATACTATGAAAAACTGATCAAGATAATACTGGAATACTCGATTCATCAAACTCATAAAGACAGCCAGGGCGTTCGTCACTCCGAACGGCATGACCAAGAACTCATAATGTCCGTAACGAGTCCAAAATGATGTCTTCTGGACGTCCCCTCCTCTAACCCGTATAGATGATAACCGGATCTCAGATCAATCTTGGAGTAAATCATTGTACCCTGTAATTGATCGAACATATCTTCTTTCTTCTTCACGAATAAGACCGGTGCACCCCAAGGCGACACACTGGGGCATATGTATCCCTTGTCAAGAAGCTCCTGCAATTGAATCTTCAATTCTCTCAATTCTGCCTGTGCCATTCTATAAGGGGCACGAGAAATAGGAGTCGTGCCTGGTATTAATTCAATCTCGAATTCAACCTCGTGACCCGGAGGAAAGCCTGGAATTTCTTACTTCATTTTTCTTTCCAGCAATATCAATCGCATAGATCAAGTAGCCTGAATGCCCACGTTCTAATAGTCGTGACATTCGGACGACAGATATTAACGGGATCCTTGGATGAGACCCATGTCCATAAAACGTCCACCGCTTTCCTTGCTCAGACTGAAAGTGAACTATTCTTTGACAAAAATCTACAACTGTCTGATAACGGCTCATCACATCAATCCCCACAATACAATCAAAATCTTTCATCTCCACTACAATCAAGTCTGTCTTCGCCTGCTCTCTAGTAGCAAAAAAATGTCCCGGAGGCGGCCCCGACATCTGACCTCCCAATTGTCTTGGCATATACTGTTGTCTCTGTTGCACTGCCCTGTCTGAGAATCTCCCTACCATGTCTTGCTGTTCTCCACGGGTAGGACATCCCCGAGCAGGGTGGCCCTTTCTGCTACATTCATAACAAGCAGTGCATTCTCTCATCGGATGAGGTCCTCCACAATGATAGAACTTGATTTCTCCAAACCTACTTGCTTGCGTCTGTCCCCTATTTGATTGAGTATTACTCTTGCGGTCTCCCATGCGACGGAAATCAGGTCGTCTACCACTGAATCTAGAAGGCGATGAAGTCCCTCTTGACTTAAATTGATCGCCTCTTGGTTTCAGGTTATCAGGGGTTGACCTCTGTGGGGGCACTGGTGGTGGTATTGAATCCGCATATGCACCAACTCCCAACTCTGCCAATTCAGCTCGTGAGAGAGCGTTATCAAAGGAAGTAGGGCCATTAGTGATCACCATGTCATACAGCTCCGACCTTAAACCTTTCAGGAAGTGCCTCATCTTGGCTTGAGTATTAGTGGCAATGTGATGCACATACCTCAGTAATGATTAGTAATGAATAGCATCATCTGATACTGCCATATTGCCCTGTTTCAAATTGGTGAATTCATCTTCTTTAACTTGTCGTGCAGCAGCTGAGAAATATCGGGTCAGAAACCGAGTCCTAAAAAATCCCCAATTTATTTCATGCCCTTGAGCTTCTTGTTCCATCATTGTTGTCTTCCACCACATGGACGCCTTCTTGGCAAGTTGGAACTCTGCTAATCTGATCCATGCAGACTTTGCACAAGGGCTGCTACAAAGATCTGTTCTACTCTTTCCAACCATTCTTCGGCCTTTTCCCCTGTCTCAGTCCCCTCAAACATCGGCGGTCGGAATCCAAGGAATTGGGTCAAGCTCAGTTCTCCTGGTAACAACTGTTGTGCGGCAGGTTCTTGGCCCACAGCTGGCAGTGGTAGAGGATTGGTATGCCCAACATTGCATTAACACTCACTGTATCGCCTATCTCAATGTTTGATGCCATGCTGTTACACAATGGTTAACAATAGAAATCTACTATCAAGTTGCATAATCTAAACTACGTTAGTTAGCAAAACACAACCAATTACTCAATATCGAGCACATCAGCATAACATATACATACTTAGGCATAAAATGCATGAACATGATCATAAGTGGACATTTATCCGGTCTATCTACTAACAATACCCATCTCCCAGTCTTGGTTATCTAACAACTACTCTGATACCACTAATGTAAGGCATCGGTACCTTAAACGATTCATTTAGACATAAGCGTACATGTTCAACAAGAAGGAATGAGGTCTATGGTAATAGCATTGGGTATTATAGGAGTTTACAAAAAATTCATGTTCAAATAATTACATCTTCAATACAAGAACGTGATAGCTAGTAGTTCATCCTACTAGTTCAAAAGATTCTATTCAAAATCATCATCGCCCTTCTATATTGACAGAGTCGTTCCTCTCTAAGCCCATCAATCTCTACTCTTGGCTCAAATCTTCTTTGTCAAAAGTCCCTACAGGAACAACTCACCGTACATAGCAAATACATCATTCATAAACAAAATTCAAGAGCAATAGTATATATAATTGTGTAAGACGTTTATCTTGTATACTCCCTGAAATCGATGCATTAACATATTCTCGTCGGTCGTCCTGTTCCATAACTCATGTACATAATCATTAGATCATAATATAAGTGCTCAACTCCACAATCCATTTATATGACATGATACATATCGATATCTCATATCTAACACAACTATTAAGGTCTTGTTATAACATCGGTATTTTAGCACCCCTCACTTCGACATATAGCGACATTATATATGATACCCCTCGCTTCGACATGACAGCGGCATAATCATCGCTTCGACATGATAGTGGCAAGTACCATATTTCCATTGCTTCATATGACAGCGGCAAGTACCATATTCCTCGCTCGAATATAACAACAACGCGGAACATCAAAACATACTCAAACACATATCAATGCACATTTGCATAATTACAATAGCATAATTGCACCACCAATTGCTCGTACATCTTTCTACGTACCTGTTTGTCGTTTCCACAAATTATGTGATGATTGAGATTATCCCCGTTCGTTGTCCCTGTGCTTGGGAAGGCTCTCCACACTTCTTAAAATCCAAGTTCTTGGGGGAAGTTCAGAATCCTAAAGCTATCATGAGTGGAGGAGGAAGATGGGGTGTAGAGATTTTAGGTGAAAATGGTGTGGCGTGTGTAAGAGTGCAGATTGTGTGGATATAAAGATGTTTTAAGTCCAATCTTATTGCCATCAACTTTATCATGCCAATTCTAGTTAATTAGTATTTAATCAAAGTGCTTAGCAACATGATTATAACAAAGATAATTAATCCTTAGTCTCTAAGATCATGCATAATTATTTCCAAATCTTTTCCACTTCAACCCATTTCATTAATCATCAAGATTTTACTCAATTTCACTCAAATTCTCATTTGATTAACACATAGTCAATCAATACTCGTTTACTTCCATATCGAGTGCGAATATAATTACCTAATTATTCCGTAATTGCCACGATCAAGTCATAATTCATTTATTTATATTTGAGTATCACAACCTACCTCTAGCTCATGATAGTGGCTTTGAATAGAATTCATCTTCTCCTCCGGAATGCATCTCATAATCATGTTGTCTGCACAAACTTTGAACAAGAAAGGTTCCTCCCACAAGTAGTGTTTCACGTCTGACAAATTTTTTTTCTTTTGATAAAAAAGTCATTTGTGGCAGGATATCACTAACAAGATAGTTTACAAAGTCCGCATACCAAGGTAAACTATGAATTTGAACAACTGCTCATCAGGAAAATACTCATCAATTTCAGTTATTTTAGGTTCATGGTCATCAGACATTCTCTCAATCCTAGGCAAGTGACCAGTCACTACATTCTCTACACATTTCTTATCCCTAATCTCTAAGTCAAATTCTTGTAGTAAGAGGATCAACGAATTAATCGTGGCTTAACGTCTTTCTTATCAAGAAGATATTTCAATGTAGAGTGACCAGTGTAGACAATTACTTTTGACAGATATTTCAAATGCAAATACTATTGCTAGGAGATCTTTCTCAGTGGTGGCATAATTTTGTTGTGCCTCAATAAGTGTACAACTAGCATAGTATATAGTATGAAATACCTTGTTCCGTTGTTGGCCTAAGACTACACCAACTGATATGTCAAGCATCACACATGAATTCAAATGGAAGTTCCCAATCAGGTGCTTCCATGATTGGTGCTTGAGAGTCTCAAAAGCCTGCATACAATCAGAATCAAAGTCAAACAAAGCATCTTTGGTCAATAAATGAGATAAGAATTTAGAAATTTTTTAGAAATCTCATATAAAACCCAGCATGGCCCAGGAAACTATGAATCACCTTCACTGAAACAAGTGTAGGTAACTCTTGTATAACTTTGATCTTTGCCCGGTCCACTTCAATAATTTTTTTAGATATTTTGTGACCCAAGACTTTTCCTTCTTGAACCATAAGTGACATTTTTCCCAATTCAGCACCAAATTCTTTTCCTCACACCTTGTTAGAATCAAGTTAAGATTTTTCAAACATGATTCAAATGAATGCCCAAATACAGAAAAATCATCCATAAAGAATGCTAATTTTTTTTCTAGCATGACATGAAAGATAAACATCATGCATCTTTGAAATGTTGGCATTCTCCTAAAGGCAAATGTGCAGTAAGGACGAGTGAAGGTGGTTTTCTCTTGGTCCTCAGGTGCAATAGCTATTTGATTATACCCAAAATAACCATCTAGAAAACAGTAAAAATCGTATCTGCAAGATGATCTATCTTTTGATCTATGAAGGGGTGGGAAAATGGTTTTATCATGTAACCTCATTCAGTTTCCTACAATCAATGCATACTCTCCATCCCTTGATTGTTCTAGTAGTATTAACTCGTTGTTCTCATTAGCAAGAACAGTCGTACCTCCCTTTTTAGGTACACATTGCACTGGGCTAACCCATGCACTATCAGATATGAGATAGACGATACTTGTATCTAGTAGTTTTATGACCTCTGCTTTCACTACCTCTTGCATCTTTGGGTTCAATCGACAGTGTGGTTGTACCAAAGGTTTGTAACCATCCTCCATCAAGATCTTGTGCATGCAAACCGATTTACTAATCCCTTTTATGCCCGCCTCTTTCCATCCAAAGGCTTGTTTGTGCTCCCTCATAATCCTAAGTAACTTTTCCTCATTGATGCCTGTCAAAGATGAAGAAATAATAACAACTAAAGCTTTTTTCGAATCTAAGTAAGCATACTTTAAATGAAATGGTAGTGGTTTAAGGTCAAGAGTAAGCGGTTCTTCTATTGAGGGCTTTTGTGGTGTGATGTCCCTTTGACCTAACTCCCAAGATTGTTGCTTGCTCGTTTTAAAAACGGAGTATTAGTGTTCACTTGGGCAACTTCTTCATTTCCTCCTCATGATCGTCTAGCTTTCCATGTCAGCCTCATATGTTCCTAGTGCTACATCAGTAGTCAAAGCATCAATATATCAACACTAAAACACTTCATGTGGGTGTTTTAAAACTTTAAATACATTAAAAGTAACTCGATACTCTCCTACACGGAGGATCAACTTCCCTTGATGGCTGTCTATCAAAGCTTTCCCGGTAGCAAGGAATGGTCACCCCAAAATCAGTGGTGTGTCGAAGTCTTCTTGCATGTCCAATACAATGAAATCTATCGGGAAAATAAATTTGTCAATCTTGACTAGCACATCCTCGATGATTCCTTGTGGGTATGTAATGGAACTATCTGGCAACTGTAATGAAACTGTGGTCGATTTTGGCTCTCCAAGCCCTAACTTCCTGAAAATAGACAAAGTCATGAGATTAATACTTGCACCCAAATCACATAAAAGTTTTTTGTAAATGAAATAGACCCATAGTGCAAGGTATAGAAAAACCCCCCTGGATCCTTTAACTTTGGAGGTAATTTGTGGGGCCTCGTCACCTTAATCCTCAATTATACATTTGATTATGTAAATCACATATCTTTACTTATCAGGATTAAGATACTATTATTATTGATCAAGAGTTTTCACTATGTTTTGCGTTTACATAGGTCATATACATCACATCTTGTATATCATTTACACATCACAACTCAGTCACTCTCGAACAGTATAACTTCTAGCAGCAGAAGGTAGACTCACAATCCCGACTTTTCCTCAGCTATGACTCCCTACAAAACAACCTCACAAAACACGAGTATTGAAATGATGTTCACAATCTAACATCAATATAATGAATAAATACGATATAAACAACTTTTTGTAATTCATGCATTTGCAATACTCCTCTCTGATTGTTCCTGTACATACCCCCTGTACATACCTCAGAACACAATATACAACATAATACAATTGGCCAAATATGTCATCACATATTTCATTCAACATCATGTTATAACGGGACCGATATGATATGCCTCTCAGCTTAATATGTCAGTGGCTCAGCCTTCACGTCCCATATTAGCAACACATATCATATTTTCGTCCTCACACGTTATAATAGCAATAACATATGCCCAACAAGAGCATACTTCTCATGTCATCAACTCGATACCTCAACAACATTAATATAACAGTGAAAGCATATGCCCAACAAGAGCATCCTCTCATGACATCAACTCGATACCTCAACCACATCAATATAACAGCCAAAGCATATGCCCAACAAGAGCATACCTCTCATGCCAAAGCATATGCTTAACAATATCATACCTCTCATGGTATCAACCTCAACAACATGAATGTATACCAACATGAATGTATACCAATATGATTCCAACAATCATATAGCTCAATCTCAATATATATAAGTAACATCACAGAATCAAACTCAATACTCGTACGTCAAAACGTATATGGTGCGTTGTACAACATATATAAGTGTAGGCGTCAGTGATTAACCGCCTCTCTGTCATGTCCCCTGTGATGATGCTACATGAATACCAACTATGTACAATGTTAAAATAGGCTTCACCATCACATTCAAAAAAAATTAATATTTTTCAACATTTTAACCTACGCGATCGATATCCAAAACTTTCTGGCCATCACCGACCGATCTCTATGTTTCATGCGATCGATCAATCGATCGGTCACATTCATGCGATCGATTGCCCATGTATTAAACCACCTTATTTTTTCCTCAGCATTGGCGATCAATCCCCTCCTGACTAGCGATCGATCACAATGTTCTGAAATTTTCAGAACATGGCAATTTTGAGCTTATCTTCATGGTTCTCAACCTACACCTAAATTCAAACCTTCAAAACTTGATCACAAGATTACCTAGCATCATATAAACATCTTTCCAGCATATTACAACTCATTTCTTTGCATGATATCAAGTATCGATTCATACAAAGCATAAACATGCATCACCATGTTCACAATCTCATACTACACATGCATATAATTGAACAACAAGTGTATATACCACTACATGCTTACCAACTAGCTTTGTTTCACTTCTCCCTCAAGTGATAGTTTGATTTCCAAGTTTAAGTCAAGTAAGTTCCCCAAGCACAAGTGAGAGTTGAAAGATGAGCTTGTGTAGAGAAATTTAGGTGAGCAAGGCATAATTATGTGATTTCAAATCTGAAATCACCTCTTATATTGCACTCTTTGTGTTAAACCAAACTCATGTGAAATTCATATCTAATGCAAATTCAACTTCATCTACCCTTATTTTGTTTATCCAACTAAGTATGATGCCTACTCTTTCATAAACTACCATGAACATGGAATCTCTTGCTATGTAGCATTATTTCAAGCCAAGAAATAAGTTCGTTTCCATTGTTTTTCATTCTATGTTCTCCACTCTACATATATCATTACTTTCCATACTCGGTTCAACTCGAACTTGAGTCCACGTCAGACCGTAATTATCACATAATTACGACATAATCATATAAAACAGGTATGTGATATCCCCAAAATAATTAATTGTAATTTGGGTATTAATTATGTTTATGTGATTAATTATAGTGATAATTAATTTACGTGTTGGAATTAATTATCTTGATGAAATGCTTAGTCACATGGTAGGCGTGACCCGGTGGTACATTTCAGGGTGCATGTTGTGCATGTTGAGAAATTGAGTGTTACCATGATTTAATTGTAATTGGTTGTTAATTATTTGGAAATCATGGATTTAATTGAAGTTTTGGTGCATTTCGGTAAAATGCTTTTAAAATACCATGTTGGAGTATTTTATACATCATGCTAATAATTAGGTACATGTTTTTAATTAAACCCCCACCTTTATACCCCACTACCCCCACCTTACACATCACTTTACCTTTCACTTTACCAATCCCCAAATCACTCCCCAAACGCTATCCCCAACCCATTTTCGAAATTGGCTAAAGGAGAAAGGAGAAATATTTGCAAAAACTCCATTTGTGTGATTCTTGGTAGGATTTGAGGTCTAGGAAGGGTATGTATCCTTCCTTGTTGTTTTTGTAATGTTTGGTGTCGTTTTGAGTTAATATTTTGGATTTTGAAATGGGTTTGTTATGGGTTGATGTTGGTTTTGGTTGGGTGCTAGATTTTGGGTTGTTTAAAGGTGTATGTTGAAGGTTTATGGTGTTTTTATATTATGGGTTTGTTGGTATATGTGTTGGTGAAGTTGGGGAAGAATATAAGGTGCAAAAATGGTGAAATCGCGTATGCAGACTGTGGCGATCGATCGACGTAAATGGCGCGATCGATCGCCGAGGGACAGTGTAAAAATCTGCTGCAGGCGATCGATCGCCGTAAATGGCGCGATCGATCGCCTCAAGCCAATGAAGTCTGGCGATCGATCGCCATGTAAAGGCGATCGATCGGTAATGCTCGCGATCGATCGCCTCAACGCAGCGATCGATCGCCAGCAGCCAATTTTTGAGAAATTGATTTTTATGTTGGATTTTTGGTATTGGACTATTATTTTGCTTCTAATATTGGATTGTGTGATTGTGTAGAGCCATACCAGGTGGCGACACAGCCAAGGAAGTGAAGTCATACCAAATCCTACTTTTGGAAAGGTACGTAAAGAGACGTACGGGCACCCAACGGTACATGTATCTATTATACTAATTGATTATGCATTGTGGATGCGAGTATATATGGAATTGTGCATTGTGGATGAAAATACATGTTGAATAATGCATTATGATTGCATATGTATATGATGATTGTTTGGTGCACATCCCATGAGTCATGGTTATATAGAGTGATGATTTTAATGCTTTGCCACTGTCACTTGAAGCGATGATAGAATACTTGCCGCTGTCATATTGTAGCGAGGAAAGAATATTTCCCGCCAAATGTTGAAGCGAGGGTATTGCCGCATGTCGCATTTGCGCGAGGTTATTCTAACATGTCGAAGCGAGGGGTATTAGTTGTTGGGAAAACGATTTCTAAGTTTTGGTGATTACAAACACCTACCGGATGCAAGAGTCCTACCGGATGTCAAAGACCAACTGGATGAAGTCCTACCGGATAACAAAGACCAACTGGATGAAGTCCTACCGGATGTCAAAGACCAACTGGATGAAGTCCTACCGGATAACAAAGACCAACTGGATGAAGTCCTACCGGATAACAAAGACCAACTGGATAAAGTCCTACCGGATGTCAAAGATCAACTGGATGAAGTCCTACCGGGTAACAAAGACCAACTGGATAAAGACTCCTACCGGATGAAGACTCCTACCGGATGAAGACACCTACCGGGTGAAGACATCAACCAACTGGATAGACAACCCCTCATCATGATTAACTTCAAACCTTTCAAAATTCAAAATTCACTCATCATGATTAACTTCAAACCTTTCAAAATTCCTTGGTTTTCTGTTAAAAACTTTTCCGATTCATGGGTTTATTACTTATCTAAATGAACCCCTCATGGGTTGATTACTTATCTAACCCAGCTCCATTAAGCTTCAGCGTTTGAATCCTGTTCTGATGCTCCTCATCAGTCAGGAACTGCTCACAGAGGATGTCTGGGTGCTGATGACAAAAAGGGGGAAGACAGAGATAGAATATTCTCATTAGGTGAATCCATAAACCATGGAAGCTGCCTGATGAATATACATATGACTCTTCCCGACCTTCTCTCTGAAACAAGGTAGACCGGCAGAGATAGATTATTCTAATTAGGTCATCTCTGAAACAAAGTGGATCGAGCTCTTCCTCTCTGAAATAAGGTGGATCGAGCTCTTCCTCTCTGACTAGGTGGATCGAAGCTCTCCGGGTCTACAATGCTTGTTTAAAGATTTGTCATGTATCAGCTATTTTGTGTAAAAATAGATTTGTCTTAGATTCTATTCAAGCATAAGAATTCATCTTAAATAAAGATGAATCTCTCTCAATTGTTCAGTTTGATTACAACTTGTAATCTGCTTATATTTAATGAAAATTTCTTTTCCATTATGTCTTCAAGTATTTTCAGGATTCTCATCTTATTTACTCAAGTAAGAAATCGATTATTGCTTAGTTTTGTCATCACCAAAAATGGGAAAATTGTTGGGAAAACGATTTCTAAGTTTTGGTGATTACAAACACCTACCGGATGCAAGAGTCCTACCGGATGTCAAAGACCAACTGGATGAAGTCCTACCGGATAACAAAGACCAACTGGATGAAGTCCTACCAGATGTCAAAGACCAACTGGATGAAGTCCTACCGGATAACAAAGACCAACTGGATGAAGTCCTACCGGATAACAAAGACCAACTGGATAAAGCCCTACCGGATGTCAAAGACCAACTGGATGAAGTCCTACCGGGTAACAAAGACCAACCGGATAAAGACTCCTACCGGATAAAGACTCCTACCGGATGAAGACTCCTACCGGATGAAGACATCTACCGGGTGAAGACATCAACCAACTGGATAGACATCAACTGGATGGCCACCAACTGGACAAGACATAAACTGGATGGCTACCAACTGGATAGACATCAACTGGATGGCCACCAACTGGACAGACATCTACTGGACAACTATCAACTGGATAGTCTCACACTGAACAATGACATCAACTGGTCATAATAGAATGAACGACCAGTTGAACAAAGAAAACCAGCAGAAGTCTAAACTTCCAGTAAGAGCACTAAGCAACGAGACAAAATCAGTACAACGTTCTCTGACAAAGGTACAACAGAGCGGCGCACCCTGCTATATCTCCGCCACCATTACCGTCAGAGTGAAAAGAGCCGTTGCTTAGACAAAATAGGAAAGAAGACAATATGAATTTGGAAAGCTAATCTCTTCCATATACAGAAAAGCTACCGTTGGACAACCAAACCTATAAATACGTCCAAGCAGAGAATGAAGAAGGGCTGAGCGATTTTCAACAAAGAGATATACTTCAAAGCAAACAAGAAAATCATATTACTGATATTCCAAACGTTCAGCAAAGAGCAGACAAACAGCGAAACTGAATCTGTGATAGATTATTTCCAATTGAAGTCTGCTGCTCAAAAACTCTCAAAGCTAGAAAGTTTATTCTGTAAAGAGTGTTATAGAATCCCTTGTAATCAAAAGTTAAGAAGATTGTGATTGCTAGGAGTTTAGGCCAAGTGTGTTAGTGCCTAAGAAGGTTGTATACTGTAAAGTGTAAACCAAGTCTTCTAGTGAATCCTTCCTGCAAAGGAAGAAAGGGAGACGTAGAAGCGTTGTGCTTCGAACTTCCAGAAACAACTCTTGTGTTATTTGTTCATTACTTTATTACCTCAGTTTTATTCCTCACAAGTTCAGTACACGTATTCCGCACCCTAATAAGTGTCTGCTGACTTGCCTGATATTGAGAAGCAACTGTAATACTTAACAGTTTACAGTTAACCAGAAGAAGAAATCGAAATTGAATCTAGTGTTTATTCAACCCCCCCTTCTAAACACTACCCCGATCCTAACAAGTGGTATCAGAGCTTAGGTCTTCTCAATCTTGAGAAATTACCATTTACCAAAAACTGATGGCCTCATTCAGCAAGATTCCAATGTTCAAGAAAGACGAATATGATGACTGGAGGATCCGTATGCAAGCACATCTAAGTGCTCAAGATGATGATATGTGGTATGTAATCACTGAAGGACCTTTGAAGATCATGAAAATCAATACAGCTGCTTCTATCACAAGTGGTGATCCACAAATGGTAGAAAAGGAAAGATCTCAATGGTCAAACGAAGACAAGAAAAAAGCAAATCTAGACAACGTTGCTAAGGACATTCTGTTCAAAACTTTGGACAAAAATATGTTCAACAAAATAAAAATGTGCTCAACAGCCAAAGAAATCTGGGAGAAGATTGCCCAACTCTGTGAAGGAAATGATCAAACCAAAGAAAACAAGCTTACTATGGCTTTACAGAAGTTTGAGCATATCAAGATGATGAATGGAGAAACTCTCAACGAGTATGATGAAAGAGTGACTGGAATAATTAATGAACTAAGCAGTCTGGGTAAGGATTTACCCAACAGAGAAGTCACTCTCAAAGTAATGAGAGGTCTCCCAAGAGAATGAGATGTCAAGACAATTGCTATGAGAGAATCGAAGGACATCAACAAGATAGATCTACATGATCTGTTTGCTGATTTAAAAGCCTATGAATTCGAATTAGGCATTCGGGTTGAAGATGAACCAAATACCAGCCAACCAACCAAAGCTCTCACTGCATCGGAGTCTCTGCCTACTTCTACAGAGATGACTCCAGAAAAGATGTGTAATGATGCTATGGCAATGTTTGTAAAGAAATTTGGGAAATTCATGAAGAAGAACCAGAGACCTTATCAATCATATCCTCGAAGGCAGAGTTCCAAAGGAAATTCAGAAGAAGAAGAGCGAGTATGCTTCAACTGCCTCAAACCAGGGCACTTAATTGCGGACTGTCCTAAACCCAAAAAGGATGATCACAAAAGAGGATCCAAGGATTACAGAAAATCCAAAGAAACCAGAAGATCATCCAAAAGGGACAGAGATCAAAAGGTTTTGATGGCAGAAGAAAGTAAGAGCAAATGGGCTGATTCTGAATCAGAATCAGAGGAGTTAACTAGCTCATCCAGCGAGAGTGAAGACGAGGAAGTCCACTGCTTAATGGCAAATGATGAAAATGAGGTACATGAATCTAACCTATCTGAATTTACACATAGTGAACTTACCAATGCATTGCAGGACATGATCAATGAGTATCGGACGCTATATGAATCCTTTGAAAGCTATAAGACTGAGCACACAATCCAAATTGAAACGCATGAAAACAAGCTTGATTGTGAACAATCAAGGGAGTTGAACTGCTTAAGGGAAACAGTCAGTCTTCAAGTGAAAGAAAGAGATGAAGCCAAGTATGCCTACCAGAAACTTAGCAAACTGGTTAGCACTTGGAATGCGTCGACTACCAGAAAGGATGAAATGCTTGAGTCTATAAGGCTTGCTGGTGATTTAACAGGCATAGGCTATAATAGCAATGATGGCAGTTCATCTGGTAATGAACCTCAACTGTGTCTAACAAAAAGCAAGGTTCAATCAATGAACTTTGTAAGATCTAGCACAGTATATGACCCTTATGAACTGGTTAAAGAACCTGTTAAAGCAACACTCATCAAGGAACAGACACAGCACAGAGGTATCGGTTATGTAGAACCACTCAAAGAGGCTAAACCGAGGCAAAAGTTCAGAAATGAACTTAAACCCACTGGTCGAGCAGCTAGAGAGGTTAAACCCAACTGGTACTACAACTGTAAACCTGTCCAGAAGAGGTATATGCTAAATAACAGGAACTACAAACCAAAAGCACATGCATACACAGATTATCACACTTCACAGTCAAAATCATCACCAATATTCATAAATGTACACACATTTCAGAACACACACCGACCTAAGTCATTCAGGGTCATACAAGTGTGGGTTCCGAAAGGACTAATCCTACCTGGACCCAAGTAGGATTGGGTACCAATCATTCTATCGCTTTAATTGCAGGAAACTAGAATGCATCCAGTTCGGAGCTCAGAATGGTTCCTGGACAGCGCATGCTCTAGACATATGACAGGAAATGCGAGCTTATTGTCTGAACTGGTGGACTCCACCGAACCCAGAATAACTTTTGGAGATAACGCGAAAGAAGCAGGACTGACTGCTCCTTAGAACCAGAAGTTCCTGAAGCTCAAGCAGAGGAGTTTGCTGGCCAACAAGCACTGCAGCCAGCTACCAATGAAACAGTGGCATCTACCTCTACTGCAGTAGAAGGAACAAATGAGAAAGATGAGTCTATCAGAACATCTGATTTGCCTACTCACATCCAATCATCTGAAGAACTCAACACTCTTGGACCTTCGCTCCGGTGGAAGAAGGATCATCCACCCGAGCAGGTCATCGGTAACCCTCTTGCTCCTCTACGCACCAGAAGACAAATGATTAATGAATTTCTTCATGCTGCATTCATATCTCATATAGAACCTAAGAAGATTGATGAAGCTATATTAGACCCAAGTTGGGTAGAAGCAATGCAGGAAGAACTAAATCAGTTTGAACGAAACAAAGTATGGTATCTTGTACCACGACCACAGCATCACACTGTAATTGGCACCAAATGGGTATTTAGAAATAAATTAGACGAAAATGGTACAGTAATCAGAAATAAGGCAAGATTAGTTGCACAGGGCTACAGACAAGAAGAAGGCATTGATTTTGATGAAACCTTTGCCCCTGTAGCTCGACTAGAAGCAATTCGCATATTTCTTGCATTTGCTGCGTTTAAAGACTTTAAAGTCTATCAGATGGATGTTAAGAGTGCATTTCTTAACGGCAAACTCCAGGAAGAAGTTTATGTTGAACAACCTCCTGGATTTGAAAACCATCAGCAGCCATCTCATGTTTTCCGTCTCAATAAAGCTTTGTATGGTCTAAAGCAAGCTCCCCGTGCCTGGTATGAAACTTTATCAAAATATTTGACAGAGCACAATTTTATTATTGGCACGGTGGACAAGACCCTTTTTAAATTTACAAAGGGAGATCATACTCTGCTAGTTCAAATTTATGTTGATGATATTATCTTCGGAAGTACTAACTCAAAATTGTGCGAAAGATTCTCTAAAATTATGCAGGACCAATTTGAGATGAGCATGATGGGAGAACTATCATTTTTCTTAGGATTGCAAGTCAAGCAATCTAGTGAAGGAATCCTGATAAATCAGTCTAAATACACTAAAGAGCTGCTGAAGAAATATGGAATGAATACCAGCTCAGCTGCTACTACACCAATGAGCTCATCTGCCAAACTCGACTTGGATAATTCAGGAATACAAGTCGAAGTTACAATGTATCGAGGCATTATCGGATCTTTACTATATTTGACAGCCAGCCGACCAGATATTATGTTTGCTGTGTGTATGTGCGCCCGGTTTCAAGCAAATCCCAAGCAGTCGCACTTCACTGCTGTCAAAAGGATCCTCAAATATTTGAAAGGCACTGAGAATGTTGGTCTATGGTTTCCCAGAGACTCAACTTTTAATCTTATTGGATACTCAGATGCTGACTATGCTGGATGCAAAATTGACAGGAAAAGCACCAGTGGGTATTGTCAATTCCTTGGTGATCGATTGATATCATGGGGATGCAAGAAACAGACATCCATAGCAACTTCCACTGCAGAGGCAGAGTACCTTGCTGCTGGAAGCTGCTGTGCTCAGCTGCTATGGATTCAGCAACAACTCAGAGATTATGGAATTGAGTCCACAGAGGCTCCCATCTTTTGTGATAATACGTCTGCCATTGCTATAACATACAATCCAGTTCTTTATACTTGTACTAAACATATTGACATCCGTCATCATTTTATCAGAGATCATGTTATGAAGAAAGAAATTAGACTGGAGTATATCTCTACCGAACAACAGGCAGCAGACATTTTCACAAAACCCCTACCGGACGCTAAGTTTTCTTACTTTCGAAATATTCTTGGTTTAATTGAAATTACTTCTTGATTATTTTGTTTGGGTAATGATTTCATGGGGAATTAGTTAGTTTATTTGCATAAATTTAGGGGGAATTTCAGTTATAGTCCTATCATGGTTATTTAAGCTCAGCTGGTAATACAATGGTCAGCTGCAGTAGGTGTATCCGTACCAGTAGGACTTTACATCCAGTAGATGCTTTCCTACCAGTCGAACCCTACATACCAGCTGATGTTACCAAATATGCTTTGACAAAAATAACCCTCGATACTTATTAACCTAATGAACGTCGGAATTCAAAATTACTTTTGTGTAAAATAAATTATTTCACTCCCGCCTAAATCATGTCCTTTTATTTATTTGTTAAATCTTTTTTAAATCGTTAGATCATCGCCACGTATACATGTGTCCGCTCATCTACAGTACGACATTACATATACTTCCATTTTCACCGCCATTAATTTCTCTACTCTTCATCTTCTCCAACAATTCACTGCAATTATTTTTCTTCTTTCAGAAAATTTTACTCTAGCAAGACTGCTGCTGTTATTCATCCAAAATGTCAAAGAATGTACAGCCAAGCTTCATCACCAATGCTGTTCACATCGATTTTCATTCTATATACACATCATCTGATGAGGAGACAAAGGAGTTGATACAAAGGCTGGATACCTCCGGACTCCTGGTAATCCTGAGCCAGACCCCCTCATTTTACAAGGACGAGTGGTAGCGTTTATCGTGTACGCCCAAATTAACCCTTCTTCAGTTAATAACAAAAATATGTAGTAGTGGAAGTAGGGATCGATCTCACAGGGAAGGTAAATTTATTTTGTGTCAATTATCAAAGAACTAGTAACAATGGGGGATTTGGACTGGATTACTACTACTTAGCAAATATCAAACTAATTAACGAGTCTAACTAAAATGATTAAAACTTATGGGATTAAAGCGATTCTTGGTTTTCAGGTAACCGTACTTTTGGAAAATTATCTTTTAGTCATCAAATCAAAACATTCGAATTCTTTCAATTATCTATCGATTGGAAATTCAATTCCTACTCATCTTATTCGTAGTCAAAGGGAAAACAGCATTCAATTCAACCCTTACCAAATCTCTAATCACCACTACAGCCGTTAATGATTAAATCAATGATAGTTTTCAAAACTAATGAGTTCGACAAATCTAATCAATAAAAACTACAGCCGTTAGAATTGATTACTCAATCGTTTCTCCTAAGAATTCAATAACACCTACAGCCGGTTAATTATTAATCTTAGTTGTTTCTTAGCAAACTATCGATTATGTTATTGAATATTAGGTGATCGGTCTAATACACAAGCACAACAATCATGGAATTCGAATTCTGAGAAACCAATTGAAATCGAAGATTAATTCAACAATCAAACCGAATTTTCATAAAAGATTTAAATCCAAAAGTAGGTATCCCTTCAACCAAGAATCGAAGGGTTTTAGCCTAGCATAATTAAATCTAAAAGCAATAAAAATTCAATGGAAAACATTAAATAAATAAAGGAAAAGAAATTACTAATATAAATCACGATTCCGGCTTGTCAATTCCGGTTCCGTTCTTCGTCGTTCTTGAAGAAAACTTTGAAAGAAAATTAATATAAAATCCTAAAATATTCTAAGAGTATGAAATTATGCTTAAAATGAGGTAAAAATCGTGTATATGAGGTATGGAGGCTGATGGAGTAGGGTAAAATCCATGTGGAAAGGAAAGAAATCAAGAATTTTAATTTTCCAAAATTCTATAGGCGTAATTACGCCTGAAAGTGGCGTAAATACGCCTGGTGACGTGTCACAAAATGGCTTTCTGCGTTTCTGGCGTAATTACGCCTCAGAATGGCGTAGCTACGCCTGTAATGCCGTAGCGTTGGCGTAATTACGCCTGTGAATTGCGTAATTACGTCTGTCCTCCATTTTTCTGGCGAGTGTTGTATTTTGGCCATAACTTTCACATACAAACTCCGAATTCGACGAGTCAGCTGTCCACGCGAAGATAACTCAAAGTTCTACAACTTTTATATGGACCACATTCCCAAAACTTGGCTGGAATACATAGAAATTTGAGGAGAAAGGAGCAACATGTGTCTTTGATTCCGGTTTTTTCCTCTTTTCTTCAACTTTATTGCTTCTTTCATCATTTTAGCTTGATTTCTTCACTTTTCCCTACATTTACACAAATATACGATTAGGTAGCATATGTATCAATTTATCCATCAAAATATACCAAATCGTAGACAATTAAACGTAATAGATGTGTCTATTTCTAGTCACATCAAACACCCCCATACTTACTCTTTACTCGACCTCGAGTAAATAATCAAAACTACAATATTTTTTTTTGCTTGGCTCATAGCATCATAACAAACTAACTTGTCCTCACTTTTATGCCTCAACAATTTAAAACATGCATAGTAATGAAAGGCGGTGAAAAGTTAACAGTGGAACAAGTTCAATCCCTAAACATCTCATACTCAACAAAGTAGTGAACGTGTGTGTGTGGTCATAAACAAGTGTTGTGTACAAATTATAGATTCAAAATATGCAAAGCCATAATAGTTCAAGTCATACACTAACACAAGTATAAGCTCACTTGCACATTCTTCTCCACTATCTTAGCTACTTTGCAAACATAAATCAAGTAGGTCTTTATTAGCTTGTAGCTTGGCCTAGGTATTGGCTTATGAAAGAAAGGTAAGGATATATCAAACAAGAGAGTATGATGAAATGCACACTAAAACTTCTCTTCTTGCATGAGTTTTTCAACTTCGTTCTTTTTCACAAGGTTTATTTCAACACTTTTCTTCTTTTGTGCCTTGGCTCCCCTTGGAGTCATATTTTTATCTATTTTCTCAAGGCATTCCTTTTTCTTTCATGCATTCCATTCTTTTGACAAATAAGCTCACAAATATACTTCAATGATTCCCAAGTGCATTTGAATGAAATACATCATACTCCCTTAAAAGGTATGGATTAAAATCACATTTAGGCTCATTAGGGAAGGATGATAAGCTAGTCAAGGAATGTTGAATGGGGGTCTTGAGTATGCTTAGCATACTCCCATTCTTTTATGTTAAGGCTCAAAAAGGGTACTAGAGATTGATTTTGTTTACATGGTAGGCTTGAAAGGCTCAAACGCATCAAAGATTGCCTATATCACTTTCATGTTTGCAAGTAGTCTAGACATACGCCTCAAAGAGCATGTAGTTAAGTTCTAGCATGTATTAGAGACTTCTTAAGACTATCACAAAATTCACACAATCTTCACTAAGTGATGCACACTTCACAAGTCATGACAATAATGTGCTCAAAATATTCAACTACTAAGTTAAAGTAAAATCTGCATTAGAGTTCAAAGTGTTCCAAGGTTAACAATTCACCTATGTTCAAAAGCATGCATGATATCAATTAGGTTTCATCATGGGCTAGTGATTCTAAGCATGCGTTCATTACTAGCTATGAGCTCAAAATTTTCAAATTTTTCGATTTTTTTTTTGTATTTTTGTAATAGAAAAGCAATAACAAGCCACTAATCCCTCCCCCATACTTAAATCTTACATTGTCCCCAATGTAAGGCAAAAATATAAGAAAGAGACAAGTTTAAACTAAAAAGCAATAAAAATAAAAGGGTAAAAGGGAAACTAACTCCCCTTGGGTTGCCTCCCAAGCAGCGCCTCTGTTTAACGTCGGTGGCCCGACGCCAGTCCTCTATCAAGGTGGTTGATGCAGTGTTGCTCTATCCTTCCTTAACCACCTCAATATCTTCTTCACTCCTCGGTATTTCGGCCTGTTGCCCTTTGAGTGGTCGTCCTCAGTCCTTACTCCTTCGGCACGTGATTGACATGGTCGTTCCGGAGGATGCTTCTTTCCAATGGTACGATCCTGCAATTGAGAAATAAGAGGATCAGCAGTATCATGAGTAGATAAAGCATCAATAGTATGAACAGTATGCATAGGAGGGGAATCCATACCTCTCTTCTCGTCAAGGCCATCAGTAGCCTTTCCCATTTCCCACAACTCATCATTATCAAAATCAGAATCATAATCATCATGTACATCAATAGCGTAACTAGAATGCTCAAGAGGTTTAATGGGTTCATACATGTTGAATTTTTCAATTTCACCATTAGACTCCATGGTTATCAACCCGCTATTCATATTGATTACTGAATTTGATGATTTCAAGAATGGTCTTCCTAAAATAATTAGACTAGAAGGATCACCATTTCTCATGTCTAAGACATAGAAATCGGCTGTGAAGACCAAATTCTTTACATGCACAACTACGTCCTCTATTATCCCCTTAGGTGTGACCATGGATTTATCAGCTAAGTGAATAACTGCTCTATTTCTTTTTAAAGGTCCCATCTTCAGTTGAGAGTACATTGAGTAAGGCAAGACATTTATGGACGACCCTAAATCGAGCATAGCCTTCTCAATCTTAATACCTCTAATCTCACATGGGATAAAGAACATACCTGGGTCCTTGCATTTAATGGGGATGCTTCTTTGGTTATCCGCCGAAACATTGTCATTGAGCTCGACCTTGGGCTGCCCCTTGTGTTCCTTGTTTCGATCCTCATTCACGGTTTCATGTAATGGGGCTTGCTCTTTGTAGCGTGGACTCATCTCGTAGAGGCCTTTGAGTCCGGCACCTTTCCTATTGTCCTTCAATGCTTGGGGGAAAGGGGGTGGTTCTTTATATTCAGAAAGTTTGGGGTACTTACCTCGTGGTTCCTCCCCTTGCATTGGCTCTTCAACATCTGTCTCTGTCTCCGTCATCTCTTCTTTTTGGGGTGGTGTCAGTACCACCTTTTCTTCAGCTGCATCTTCATTCACATTCACTGTGATAGCACTCACATTTTCCCGGGGGTTCATCTCTGGTTGTGATGGCAGTCCATTTGAAATCCTTGCTTCGATCTTGCTGATTGAAGTTGCCAATTGTCCCATCTGCGTCGTCAAGCTCTGGATGCTTGCCCTCGTCTCCTGTTGAAATTGTAAGTTATTTTCAGCAATAATTTGGATGCTATGTTCTAACCTGTCAGAGGGAGGGTGCACTGGCGGTGGTGGAGGTCGCTGATATGGCGGTCTATAGGGTGGAGGTTGGTTCATCTGTTGGTTACCATAGCATTGGTTTGAATGTTCTCTCCACCCTTGATTGTAGTTGTTTGGTGGATGGTCATAACTCCTTTGTGGTGGCCCTGGGAATCCTCCCGCAGCATTCACGTTCTCCGTGGTTGTCTCTTGTAGTGATGGGCATGCGTCTGTGGAATGGTTCGCAGCCAGACAGATTCCACACGGCTTTGTCTTTCCTACATTTCCACCTGCCATACCACGCACAAGAAAAGTGAGGTCTATCAGTTGTTGTTCTAAGTTTGATACGTTTACCTCTTTTCTTTGCGGTTGCCCATGGCGCACAGATCCGAATTGTTGGGAGTTGGCCGCCATGTTAGCTATCAACCTTCTAGCTTCCTCCGCTGTTTTGTCTATAAATGCTCCTCCGCTTGCCGCATCCACTAAGTTCCTGTCAGAAGAAAGTAAACCTTCATAAAAGTATTGGATGAGAAGGTGTTCACTTATCTGGTGTTGTGGACAACTTGCGCACAACTTCTTGAATCTCTCCCAGTACTCGTGTAGTGATTCCTCGTAGAGCTGCTTCACACCATATATCTCTTTCCTCAAGTTCGTTGCCCGTGAAGCTGGGAAGTACTTTTCTAGGAATACTCTTTGTAAGTCATTCCACGTGGTGATCGATCCGGATGGTAAGTAGAAGAGCCAGTCTTTTGCAGCGTCCTTTAGAGAAAACGGGAACGCTCTTAGCTTTATTTGATCCTCAGTGATTCCGGTCGGCTTCATGGTAGTGCACACCACGTGGAATTCCATCAGATGCTTATGTGGTTTTCACCTGCAAGACCATGAAAAGATGGCAATAAGTGAATTAAACCAGATTTGAGTTCAAAATTTACGTTATTGGCCAGAGCAGGGAAACTGATGCAGAGCGGTTGTTGATCCAAGTTAGGATTTGCGAGCTGCCTCAAGCTTTGATTTGCAGCCATGTTGTTCATTTCTTCCTCTTCAAGCAGCCTTGCTTCTCTCCTTCTCTGATGTAGCGTCCTCTCAATCTCAGGATCGTAGTGAAAGTTATCTTCGTGATTGAACGATCCACCTGTACTCATTAACAAACCAAAGTAGTAATGCGGGATAAAAAAAATAAAAAAAAATCGACACAAATAAATGTTGCCCTCCCCGGCAACGGCGCCAAAATTTGGTAGCGTTTATCGTGTACGCCCAAATTAACCCTTCTTCAGTTAATAACAAAAATATGTAGTAGTGGAAGTAGGGATCGATCTCACAGGGAAGGTAAATTTATTTTGTGTCAATTATCAAAGAACTAGTAACAATGGGGGATTTGGACTGGATTACTACTACTTAGCAAATATCAAACTAATTAACGAGTCTAACTAAAATGATTAAAACTTATGGGATTAAAGCGATTCTTGGTTTTCAGGTAACCGTACTTTTGGAAAATTATCTTTTAGTCATCAAATCAAAACATTCGAATTCTTTCAATTATCTATCGATTGGAAATTCAATTCCTACTCATCTTATTCGTAGTCAAAGGGAAAACAGCATTCAATTCAACCCTTACCAAATCTCTAATCACCACTACAGCCGTTAATGATTAAATCAATGATAGTTTTCAAAACTAATGAGTTCGACAAATCTAATCAATAAAAACTACAGCCGTTAGAATTGATTACTCAATCGTTTCTCCTAAGAATTCAATAACACCTACAGCCGGTTAATTATTAATCTTAGTTGTTTCTTAGCAAACTATCGATTATGTTATTGAATATTAGGTGATCGGTCTAATACACAAGCACAACAATCATGGAATTCGAATTCTGAGAAACCAATTGAAATCGAAGATTAATTCAACAATCAAACCGAATTTTCATAAAAGATTTAAATCCAAAAGTAGGTATCCCTTCAACCAAGAATCGAAGGGTTTTAGCCTAGCATAATTAAATCTAAAAGCAATAAAAATTCAATGGAAAACATTAAATAAATAAAGGAAAAGAAATTACTAATCTAAATCACGATTCCGGCTTGTCAATTCCGGTTCCGTTCTTCGTCGTTCTTGAAGAAAACTTTGAAAGAAAATTAATCTAAAATCCTAAAATATTCTAAGAGTATGAAATTATGCTTAAAATGAGGTAAAAATCGTGTATATGAGGTATGGAGGCTGATGGAGTAGGGTAAAATCCATGTGGAAAGGAAAGAAATCAAGAATTTTAATTTTCCAAAATTCTATAGGCGTAATTACGCCTGAAAGTGGCGTAAATACGCCTGGTGACGTGTCACAAAATGGCTTTCTGCGTTTCTGGCGTAATTACGCCTCAGAATGGCGTAGCTACGCCTGTAATGCCGTAGCGTTGGCGTAATTACGCCTGTGAATTGCGTAATTACGCCTGTCCTCCATTTTTCTGGCGAGTGTTGTATTTTGGCCATAACTTTCACATACGAACTCCGAATTTGACGAGTCAGCTGTCCACGCGAAGATAACTCAAAGTTCTACAACTTTTATATGGACCACATTCCCAAAACTTGGCTGGAATACATAGAAATTTGAGGAGAAAGGAGCAACATGTGTCTTTGATTCCGGTTTTTTCCTCTTTTCTTCAACTTTATTGCTTCTTTCATCATTTTAGCTTGATTTCTTCACTTTTCCCTACATTTACACAAATATACGATTAGGTAGCATATGTATCAATTTATCCATCAAAATATACCAAATCGTAGACAATTAAACGTAATAGATGTGTCTATTTCTAGTCACATCAACGAGCTACACGAGTTCTTTGCTACGGCCAAGGTTGTGGATGACACCGTGGTGGCATCCGTATCTGGACAGTGGGTTACCATCACCCAATCTGAATTTGCCACACACCTGTGCCTTCCCTCCACCGGACTCACTGATTTTTCCATTGTTCCAGCGGAACTAAGAGAAGAGATGTGTCTCACAGTTTCGGACTCTGCTCATCGCCTTCAACGTCCTCCTTTCAGGAAAGTATTAATGAAGAGCCATTATCGACAACTGGCAGACATCATCTCCAAGGGGCTTCTATGTAAGGCTGGATCATTTGATATGATCACCCCTGAAAAGTTTGACGTTATGAGTGCAATATGCAAAGGATTGGAGATAAACTGGTCAGTTGTGTTATTTCAAACTCTGACTAGTCTAGTGGTCTCTGGCAAGGGTCAATCAGGCTTTGCTCTCCCGCTAAGCAGCCTTTTTGACAGCAAACACATTAAGACAGGGGCTCTCTCCAACCTTCATCCAGGGAGACTTATCACTGCCAAGTATCTTCAGCTTCATCGACAACGAAGTGGCAGAGAAGGTGGGGTGACAAAGCGCCGTTTGACTCAAGTAATTAGTGACTCTGAACAAACTGTCTCGGAATCCGCTGAGTCTTCTCCTCCTCCTCCCCCTCCTAAGAAGCCCAGAACAAGAAAAGCTGCTCCTTCAGCTATCCGACAGCAGGTCATTGCCGCTTCTGATACCACCTCCTCCGCCGGCCCTACAAACGTTATTCATGGTAGCGAACCCAGCCATGAAATTCCTCCAACTGAGGAACCAACTGCTTCATTAGCCATGGTGCCTGCTCCATCAATGGTTCCAGTTGACACTCCGTCAGCACTGGTGAGCTCTCAGCAATCACCAGGCACTATCAGCTTTAGGACACCCAAGTCCTTGTGTCCATACTGTCATCCAAAGACCACTCCTGCTGGCAAAGGAAAAACTCTTACGGCTCCAGTGTCCACTCCTGTTGCCTTCGAGATCCAGATGGTCATGGATACAGTTGAAGCCAATCTGCAACCACAGCTGGAGATTTTTTATCGTTGGGTAAAGGCTCGAATAAAGGTTCGATTTGATGATTTTGATCCTATTCTGGATCAGGCTAGGGAAGATGAGAACAAAATCCTGGCATATCTTCAAATCTCAGACCCTGAAACAAGCTTGAAGCTGCGAGATGTTTTTAGCCTGATGATCTATGTGGGCGAACTTCAAGCCCTGGTTGAAACCCGCCTTCAACACTTCAACGGTAATTCAGGAACAGCGAATCATGATAGAGCTGTTCTAAATGCTCTTGGACCCAAGCTGGAAATGGCTGAGCTTGCTCTTCATGATATTCGCATATCCACTGGGATTCACTCATGCTCCACTACTGAAACTGTTGCAAGCCCTGATCAGCCGGATCTACAAACGGTCATTGCAAATTTGGAGATTGTCCCCTCTTCTGTGGAGCTTACTTCTACTGCTCTGGAGACCACTCCCACTGGAGCGGAGGCCGCACCAACTGCATTGGAGGCAGCCTCCTCGGTTAAAGAACTCTCCTCTCCTCTACTCCCAGCTCTCATAATGATCAACAGCCCCAACCAATGGTTGTTGATCACACCAATGTGGATGCAGTCATTCAAACAGTGGTTCAGCAGGTTACTATATCCTCTGCCAATCATGAACCCAATGAGTCTTCACACTCCAATGATCACACCCAGTCGTCTGCTGCTGCGGTTGATCAAGACACTACTGCTTTGGCTCCCCCACAAACTGAAGAAACTGCCACTTTGGCTGTAACTATCTCAGACTCTACAGCTGCCCCAAATGTTGAAGCTACTATTTTGCACTCCACTGCAGTTGAAGATGCTCATCCCAGTGCTCTTGTCCCTACTACTGGTACTCCAATGATTGTCGTAGATCCGTCCATGGTTCAAGAGCTTTCTGAGGATTTTTTTTGTCTTTACCAACCCTCTGGACGAGCCACCGAACATTGCTGCACAGCTAGCTAATCTCTCCACTGCAATATCAGCACTAGCCAGCGATGTTCATAAACTTAAGCAGGAAGAGCGGACTGCAACTCTCATACTAGGAACCCATCAGCAGCACACGGACTTTCAATTCCAGCAAGTCTACAGGGACTTAAGTAGTTTAACGACTACTGTCACCAGACTTCAAACTTTTGCTGAAAACACAATGGCGGAAACTCTTTCTTGAATTGGCCAGGCTCGGCTTCAGATCAATCAAAATAATGAATCTCTTCATGCTGCCACATCCCTGGCTCTTGGAGAAAAGATCGAAGAAGCCAAGAAAGTCTTAACCGATCAGTTGGCCACCATGCAGGCAGCTTTTGCCTCTCAGATTCAAGATATATGCAACAGCATGCCTGCAGCCCCTCAAATAATTCGCAGACTACCTGAACCCAGCCGAACTGCTCCCTCAACGCAGCGAGCTTCAAGTTCATCTGCTCGTTCATCCCCTGCAACTGGAGCACTCACTCAGTCCAGACCAACTGCTCAACCCAGATCTCGGAGTCCGCGCCAACCGCCTGCCGAAAAACGCGACTATTCCAAACATTGGTTCGGGCGAAAATAGTATCGTTTTCTGACTCCTCCTTTAATTACTCTTATCTATTTACTGTTTTAGTTGACTTTTTCTTTGTATTTACTGATCAACATAAATACATTCACATTACTTGAAACCTTTTCATTTCTATAAATAGTGACTCTTGTTTGTTCACATAACACACATTCACTCATCATGATTAACTTCAAACCTTTCAAAATTCCTTGGTTTTCTGTTAAAAACTTTTCCGATTCATGGGTTTATTACTTATCTAAATCAACCCCTCATGGGTTGATTACTTATCTAACCCAGCTCCATTAAGCTTCAGCGTTTGAATCCTGTTCTGATGCTCCTCATCAGTCAGGAACTGCTCACAGGGGATGTCTGGGTGCTGATGACAAAAAGGGGGAAGACAGAGATAGAATATTCTCATTAGGTGAATCCATAAACCATGGAAGCTGCCTGATGAATATACATATGACTCTTCCCGACCTTCTCTCTGAAACAAGGTAGACCGGCAGAGATAGAGTATTTTAATTAGGTCATCTCTGAAACAAAGTGGATCGAGCTCTTCCTCTCTGAAATAAGGTGGATCGAGCTCTTCCTCTCTGACTAGGTGGATCGAAGCTCTCCGGGTCTACAATGCTTGTTTAAAGATTTGTCATGTATCAGCTATTTTGTGTAAAAATAGATTTGTCTTAGATTCTATTCAAGCATAAGAATTCATCTTAAATAAAGATGAATCTCTCTCAATTGTTCAGTTTGATTACAACTTGTAATCTGCTTATATTTAATGAAAATTTCTTTTCCATTATGTCTTCAAGTATTTTCAGGATTCTCATCTTATTTACTCTAGTAGGAAATCGATTATTGCTTAGTTTTGTCATCACCAAAAAGGGGAAAATTGTTGGGAAAACGATTTCTAAGTTTTGGTGATTACAAACACCTACCGGATGCTAGAGTCCTACCGGATGTCAAAGACCAACTGGATGAAGTCCTACCGGATAACAAAGACCAACTGGATGAAGTCCTACCGGATGTCAAAGACCAACTGGATGAAGTCCTACCGGATAACAAAGACCAACTGGATGAAGTCCTACCGGATAACAAAGACCAACTGGATAAAGTCCTACCGGATGTCAAAGACCAACTGGATGAAGTCCTACCGGGTAACAAGGACCAACCGGATAAATACTCCTACCGGATAAAGACTCCTACCGGATGAAGACTCCTACCGGATGAAGACACCTACCGGGTGAAGACATCAACCAACTGGATAGACATCAACTGGATGGCCACCAACTGGACAAGACATAAACTGGATGGCTACCAACTGGATAGACATCAACTGGATGGCCACCAACTGGACAGACATCTACTGGACAACTATCAACTGGATAGTCTCACACTGAACAAGGACATCAACTGGTCATAAGAGGATGAACGACCAGTTGAACAAAGAAAACCAGCAGAAGTCTAAACTTCCAGTAAGAGCACTAAGCAACGAGACAAAATCAGTACAACGTTCTCTGACAAAGGTACAACAGAGCGGCGCACCCTGCTATATCTCCGCCACCATTACCGTCAGAGTGAAAAGAGCCGTTGCTTAGACAAAATAGGAAAGAAGACAATATGAATTTGGAAAGCTAATCTCTTCCATATACAGAAAAGCTACCGTTGGACAACCAAACCTATAAATACGTCCAAGCAGAGAATGAATAAGGGCTGAGCGATTTTCAACAAAGAGATATACTTCAAAGCAAACAAGAAAATCATATTACTGATATTCCAACCGTTCAGCAAAGAGCAGACAAACAGCGAAACTGAATCTGTGATAGATTATTTCCAATTGAAGTCTGCTGCTCAAAAACTCTCAAAGCTAGAAAGTTTATTCTGTAAAGAGTGATATAGAATCCCTTGTAATCAAAAGTTAAGAAGATTGTGATTGCTAGGAGTTTAGGCCAAATGTGTTAGTGCCTAAGAAGGTTGTATACTGTAAAGTGTAAACCAAGTCTTCTAGTGAATCCTTCCTGCAAAGGAAGAAGGGGAGACGTAGAAGCGTTGTGCTTCGAACTTCCAGAAACAACTCTTGTGTTATTTGTTCATTACTTTATTACCTCAGTTTTATTCCTCACAAGTTCAGTAGACGTATTCCGCACTATAATAAGTGTTTGCTAACTTGTCTGATATTGAGAAGCAACTGTAATACTTAACAGTTTACAGTTAACCAGAAGAAGAAATCGAAATTGAATCTAGTGTTTATTCAACCCCTCCTTCTAAACACAACCCCGATCCTAACATTAGTGTCGCTGTCATGACAAGCGAGGTGCATTAAAATACACTATTATAACAGACTAGGGATTGGTAATTGGTGATAATGAAATGGTGTTATGTCATGACATGTGTAGAACCATTAAATAATCTATTGATTATACTCATGAGTTATGGTACAGGGACAACCAAAAAGGGAGCGTTTAAAATGCATGGGAAAAACAGGAAGTGTTTTATTATGTCTATGCATTTACGCCTTATATTCATATTGTGTTGAATATGGATTATTATATGCTCATGTTTTGGGGGTTGTCCTTGTAGGTACATTTTGGCGTGATAAAGGGGCTAGGCAGTTGAGGCGGTGAGCTTGTGAAGAACGCTTTTGATAAGGAATGACATGATTATTTTGTATAGTGTCTATTATAGGAGTAGTGTAAAGCTATAGTGAATAACATTCATTTGTTAGAGAATGTAATTAATCCATTTGAAATTCCTTAACTTGGCATGTAATTCTTAAGGCTCAAAGTCTCAACACAAACTTTTATACTCTGATAATGTATGTTAGCTCTAATTATGCTTTTAATCCACACTTAAGGAACTAGGGTCCTTACAAGGTATGAGTCATATCAAGGCATTACATAATTTGTTTTGCATAACTGCAAAACACTTTAGTTTTATTGTCTCATGCTCACCCAATTTCCTCTTATTTGATAGAATATCCTTCAAAAACTTAGCATAACTAGGAGCAAAACATCAGCAAATGAAATATTTTCTTAAATATCTCTAAAAAATTAGCAAAACTAGTATCTACCATAGCCCTTTTTAATGCAGTAGAAATTGGGGGCGGGATTCGTACTTGCGTGGGTGGTGTGATGTGTGTATTAGTAGTAGTAGATTTGCCCTTGTTGCGTGTTTGATCATCCTTTCCTTGCTCAATCATGTTGTACTCATTATCTTCCGTATGTGGACCAATCTCTTTTCCGCTCCTTAGTAAATCGCCTTGGCTTGCTCCCTAGAACTCTTTTCAATGTTACTAGGTATATTGCCTTGTGTTCTCTCAGTTATGATACTCGCAATTTGCCCCACTTGAATCTCCAAGTTCTTGATCGATGCATCTTGATTTTGAAATCTTGTCTTAGTAGATGTCATGAACTTGGTCAGTAGCTCATCCATGCTTAGCTTTGGTGGAAAGCCAGGTGGTGGTTGCGGTTTCACTATATTCTTTTGTTGGGTTTCCGTACCCCGGCGCCAGATCCAAACGCAGCGGAAATAAAACAATAAACAGATCTGACCCGTGGACGGAAGATCGCGCCTGATTCATATATTAACATGCAAATATCAAATATAAATGCACGAAAAGAGATTACCGTTCACCAACGTGAATCTGATAGCGGTAGTCCCTCGAGTCCAATCAACCTGACCAGATCTACAAGCCAACATCAGTGCTAGTTTGATGTTGGCATTTCTATGAGAATGAATGGAATCAAAATCGCCAAACTTAGAGAATGACTGGCATATTTATAGTTGTCTAGTTGGGCTAGGGTTCATTAAGTCCAACAGGCCAACCATTGGCCCATTGGCTTGAAGGGCATTGCTAACAATCTCCCACTTGCCCAAAAGACAAAACAAAACTACAAACTCATAATCCAAGCAACTCAATCCAATTGAATAACTTGATGTACTACTAATGTACATAATTATGAAACATAAATATATCAAACGTTTTAATTTTAGAACTTTCTATAGATGAAACATTTTCAAATATAGAAACTCCACTAAAGTGAGGAGCTTTCAAAAATTAAATGCATCTCTTCTAAATCACTCAATTTGAGCACTTAACATTTAAGTCTCAATTCTCATCAATAGATCGGCGGGCGGTTGATTGTGACCCAGCGAGGCTCAAGTGTATCATAGCAGTAGGATCACAACCTTTGTGATTTTAGAAGTCAAACACTTCTTTGGGCTTACCCTGAATGCCTCATTGCCAATTAAACTCCTTTAATAGACAATGGCCGAAATACAATTTCAGCAACAACCTACCGATCGTGGGTAGCGCCTAGCATCTGCGCTTCACGAAGACCTAGATACAAATGACTAGCAACGTACGAGAACTTGTCAGCCATAGTTAGCGTGCAGTACATTCCTTTCACTCAATATGTCCCGACTGAATCAAGGGCATTGGTTGATCGAGACCCTTTATGATTTCAATAACTATGTATTTGTTTCACGTTATATGATTCATTGTGTGCGTATATGAAAAACTCATTTTTCACAAGCACTACTGATAAGTGTATTTTATACACTTATATTTCCTCTTATTTTGCATGGTTTAGTGTTAGTTTTCGATCAGAATTACACTTTTGGTCTTGTTCTGTGTTGTTTTGCAGGAATCCAAGGAATTAAGCATTTTATTACTAAAAGATGATGAGAAATACATAAATGTGACAATAATTCAAATTGGGACTCAGCGGTGAAATAATCATGCACCGGGACATGTCAATTGGCAAGGAAGTATTATATTATATTATAATATAATATAATATATATACAAAGAAGAGACGTAAACTTGGAAAGAAGGCCAAGAGAGGAGATTGGATAGATTTTTAAGAAAAGATATTCACGTACGCAAGCGGGAGATTGGAGAGGAGATTCAGCACAATATTTTATTAGAGGAAAGTTACGTAAACTAGGAGACGCACGCACGGAACTTGGAGAGCAAGACTTTACGTAGATTTTCTTGACGTAAATTATAAAGAGAAACAGAACTTCACGGAAGAAAGAGGAGGGACAAAAGAGGGGAGAAGACTTCAGCGAGAGATCGAGAAGGAGAGCAATTTACATACAGGCACGCACGAGAAGATTCACGTAATATTTACGTGAACAAGACGACCGAGAGCTAGTGAAAGGGGAGGAGATCAATCGAGGCGGTGCGCTTACAACGAAGGATATAGATTTTGACGACGGAGAAGACGACGGCGACTACCGGGGACGGAGGGCCATCATCCAATTCGTTTGATTATCTATTCCCTTATGTTTATGATGATTAAGAACATGTCTATGTGTTTATTTAATGTATTCATGAACTAATTTATTGTTCTAGGGTTAGACGAATCTTGACTTGAAACTATGTCATTGGTTTTTCATATGGTTTATTTATGTTTTCCTGTTCTTAATGCTTTTAATCTACTGGCCATGGATTGAATGATTCCATATTCGTGATCTATCACTCGGGAGAGGGGGGTTGTGAATAGGAAAGAAGGAATTCGTATCGTGGTAGTTCTATTGTTCGGAAGGCCTATAACTCCATAGAAGTCGTCAAAGGAATTACTGCGCTTTTACAATTGTTTGATAATTAATCTTAGATAGGGATATCAAGATTAATGTTAGATAATTACTTCTGCTTAACACTCGGGAGGGGGAGTAGAAACAAATAAGAATTCTCGGCTAGTAAACTAGGAAAACACGACATAGTGGATAGTTGAGTGAAGTCGAACCTCTAGAATCCGTTCTCATTGATTTTCTCCACTTAAATTACCATCTTGTTAATCTTTTATTCTATTTTCGTAGATTAGTTTAATAAATATTGCTCTCGATTATCTAAATAAAGTCGAGACTATTCTAATTACAGTACTTGGTGTAACTTAATTTTCAATCCCTGTGGGTTCGACATCCGTACTTTCAAATTCCTATACTAAAACTTGACACCGTACACTTGCGGTACGTTTCACACGCATCAACTACCCACTCTAGCCAGAGATTCCTCGAATCATATATAGAAAAACACATAGGACATCCTGGTTCATCAAGACTAGTGGTGAATCCCCAACGACAATCATAGGCCTCTGACAGCATCACTGAATACCCAAAATAATGACTTTATGACCCAAATGTGATCAGTCATTAAATCAAAGTACACAGCTATCTTTCAAGACCTCAATGATGCCTCGGGTCATGAGGAGTAATGGTGCACAACTATGACTAGAAATTCTATACTCGACAAATGGTAACCACTTATAGAATTCCGAGTAGGGTCATTCAGTGAACTCATTCCTAACGAGCACCTATTCATGTGTGCTGACTTCTCCAAGCCAACGCCGATGAAACGCGGCGCACTACACTAGACAAATCATGAATACCCGTCTCTAACGAGCATATATCGATATCCCATTCTCGAAGGCTCATCGACCAGGAACATTTAGAAATCGCAGTCGAGAATGTATTTATGGTCACCATCATATGCGTAACCACACTCTATGGACTATAGCAATATCAAGGAGTTCATCAATGCATCAAGATGCATGGGTAAACAGATGAAGAAGTGCCATATATATTAATATTCAAACAAAGATTTGTCATAATAAGATTACAAGTACAATCAATCTACTATTGATTTACTTAATCATGTATAACAACAGTATCTTTCACTTTCCCAAAGCCAACTACTCATGTGTCTTAAGACCATCTTCCCAAGATGTCTATCAGACACCAATCATTGTAAATGCTTTGTCAGTGGATTCACTATATTTTTCTGTTGAAGCGATTCTCTCGATAATAATGTCGCGTCTACCATCTGTCTCATTAGATAGTACTTTCTCAATATATGTTTGGATCCTAATGAGATCTTGGCTATTCATAATAGCTCAAATGTTGTCACAGTACACAGAGACTGTGTCAACTGCACTAGAAATTACACCCAACTCTTGGATGAAATTTCTTATCCAAACTGCCTCTTTGCTGCATCGTATGCTGCAATGTATTCAGCTTCAGTGGTGGAATCCAATGTGGTGTCTTGCTTGGAACGTTTCCAAGAGACATCACCATCATTGAGCTTAAATACAAATCCGAACATCGATATGGTATCATCTACATCCAATTTAAAAACCAGCATCAGCTTAGCCTTCAACTTTTATTTCTCCACTTACAGATCCAAAAACCATGAACATATCATAAGTTCTTCATAAGAACTTGAGGATTATTTTCACAGTTTTCCAGTGACCTTCACCGGGATCCGTCTGATGTCTGCCCATTACTCTAAGAACATACATCAGGCCAAGTACATACCATAGCATACAATATGCTATTAAAAGTAGAAATATAAGGTACCAATGTCATCTTTTCTCTCTCCTCATCAATCTTACGGCCCATTGACTCAAGAGATGAATACTATGACATAATATGAAGTAACTCATTTTTCGACTATTCTATGCTAAACCCTTTTAGCACAGTGTTTATGTACGTAGATTGAGAGATCTCAAGCATCCTTTAGATCTATCCCTATAGATCCTTATGCTAAGAACGAATGACGCTTCCCCCAATCTTACATGGAGAAATTAGTAGATAATCATGCTTTAATTGATTAATCAAATACCATTCACAATGAGCATGATATAATCGACTTAAAGCATCACAAATGTAATCGTGCTCCCACTAACCTTTTTGCACACACATGCCACTTCCGGATTTATAACAAAACCAAACACTTTGATGATGTTATCAAAATGGAAGTTTAAACTTTGGGATGTCTTCTTAGGCCTATAAATGGACCTATGGAGTTTGCAAACATTTTGCTAACGCCCATAAGTTGTGAACACCTTTGGCTGCTACATTTCTACCTCAATGTCACCATTGAAAAATGTTGTATTCACATCCAACTATCATATCTCATATTCATAATATGCAGATATAACTAATAAAAATCCAAATAGACTATAGCATCACAACTGATTAAAAGTTTCTCACAGACAACTCTTTGCCTATGAGAATAATCTCTTCACATCAGTTAAGCTTTGAAGGTCGCTACCTTCCCATCCACTCCAAGCTTTCACTTGTAAATCTATGCAGCCAATGGGAACAATTCTCAAAGAGGATCACTTAAGGCCCATACCTTATTGGAGTACATGGAGTCTATTTCAAATTTCACGGCATCTCGCCAATATCCCAAAACGATGTCCAACATCGTCTCCTTGAAAGTTCTAGGATCACATCCATGGTCAAAATCATTTTGACTACTTTCTAGGAGTAAATTCAATTTATCAGGAGTTCTTGAAACATTTTCAAATCTCCTTCGTGCGTGTAAATCAAAGGTTATGATTGACTCAATTAATTTCACCGTTTTCACTTTTCTAGTGGTTTGTGGTTCTTGAACCCTTTCAAGTTATATTATGTTATTCTAATAGAAACATTTTCTCTAGAAATATTGCACTTGCGAAACAAACTCTTTGCCTGCAATTGATAATATAAATTTCCACAACATAACATAAGATGGATCAACTATCCAACTCATCTCCCACTGGCTGCTTCACATGAGCAGAACAATCTCAAAATATAAATTTGGATTATTTTTCAATCCATATCGTATATGGAGTTTTGGTCACTGCATTGATATGAATTATATCCAACAAATATGTAGCTTTAGAGAGTTACTCAGAGAGAATCACATTCTCTTTAAGACAACTCAACATCATCTTGCACTAACATTTAGTGCTCCACATACGTCCATATGAATCAAATTCAATGGACATTCAGCACATGTTAAATTTATGTTGGATTTAAGTTATCATTCTTTTTATATTCTTTGAATATAATCATACTAATCATTCATAAGTTCACCAGATTCAATAAAACATGCATTCTTAAAAATACTGCAAATCACTTTCGCATATTTAAAAGAATATCATTCTCTATCAAAATAGGAACAATGTTTATGATTAAATCTAGAACAAATAAATAATTGCTCAAACCAGTTCCTAACCAGTTCAAGATTTTATATTAAATAAATATTTCAAACAGCCTTTGCAACAACTCTTGCTACAATGCTTAGTCTCAGGTAGGTTTCACCTTCCTAGGGCTCTCTACTTCTTCACATCACATGCAACTCTTTGCAAAAATGCGAGCACAACTGGCATCATATACCAAGGAAGTAGAACCAATAGAAACATTTAATTATAATATATAACATACCATTTCTAGAATGCTTCTAGTATAGGTATTCCTTACAATTTTGCGTCAGTGACCAGCATTGAAAACATAGATGTCTCTCCTTTCTTAGTTGCTACTATATCCTTTTTCATCTTTTGAGGTTGGGAACCATTTCCCTTCCTCTTCTTTATCCTTAAACTCTTCCTCCTATTTGTAGAAGATTCGACAAGAAGAACACGTTTCTCCTTTTGAATCAAGGACTCATGAGTTTCCACATTTTTACTATAAGATCAAATCTATAGCCAGTTAATGAGGATTTATCACATTAAGATTTTCTAATTTCTCAACAAGAGTTATTTTTCTTACACCATGCTCATAGATCGAAGCCCCATCTCGCATGTGAAATGAAAATAGTTCTTTTGAAACCACGAGTCTCAGTAATCGCGTCTGTTCACCAAACAACATTTGTAGGTGTTGAAAAATATCAGCAATGTGAACGAATTTCTCATATTTGTGTTGAAACTCATTTGTGACATTGATGCTATCATATATCACCTAGTCTAGAGATCATCGTCCCATCACTTCTCAAGTGTGGCGATCTCTTCATGAGACGAACCGGGAGACACTTCAACAGGAGGCTCCCACCAAGGGTATATAGCAACCTTTTAGAATCAAGCATTATTTTAAAATTAATAGTCAATCAGAATAATTTGGTACGGTTACTTTGTTTGTATCGAGAATTGATGCAATCGGATTCACGGCAATCACAATACTGAGAATAAACAGAAAATACATGCAAACCGTTTGATTATTAATTAATTCAAAAACTATGGACTTTAGTTATTGAATGCTCCCACTAAATTTTTCGAATTCGTCACCCTCATGACAAATGAACAGAAAATTGTATTTTCTTAGTGGGCTTGGAGTCCAACTAGCTCATGATAGCCCCGGGCGAGGGTCCAGCCGACCTCATGATACTAAGGGTACCGTTGGTTTGAAGGATGTGATAAGTAATGTAAAGATTAAAATGTATGAAATGATTGTAAAATAATGTGTGATAAGTTATATGATGTTTGGTTTGAGGATAAGATGGTTGATAAAATTTATTGTTTTGTATAATGACTAAAATGTCCTTAACATTATAATAATAATAATAAATAATAATATATAATAACTATTATATTCTTATTATAATTACAATAACATAATAAAAATATTTATTATTATTATATTATAAAATCGTACTAATAAAATAAATTATAATAATAATATGTATATGTAAATTATTATTACGGTAAGAATAATTTTTATTCTTATTATATAATTAAAATAATAATAATTATTATTATATTATATTATAAAATAGTAATAATAATAATAATAGAAGAATAATAAATAATATGTATATATAGTAAGAATCCTTACCTTATTATTATGTATAAATTATTATATACGTATATGTTATTATTTTATAAAAATATTATTATTATATTATAAAATCATACTAATAAAATAAATTAATAAGAATCTATATAGTAGATTATTCTTACGGTGAGAATAATAATTATTCTTCTTAGATTTCTAATAAAAAATAAGATTCTTCTTAGACACAAAAATAGAAAAAATAAAGAAGAAGACAGAAGAGGTATAGAGAGGAAGAAGAAAAGAAGGATTCTTCTGTATAAATTCTTCTCTCTCCGTCTCCCAGAAGATCCTCTTCTCTCTCTCCTCTCTCCTCCTCTCCCTCTCTCTCGAGATCTCTCCTCCTCCTCCTTCTCTCTCTCTCTCTAAAGAGAGAAGAAGGATTCTTCTTCTTCTTCTAAAATTCTCCTCCCCTTAAGAATCCTCCTCTTCTTCTTCTTCTTCTCCCGTAGTAATCCTAAGAATCTAAGAGAGAGAGATTGATCTTATCTAAGAAGAAGAATTATCCTTAGGATATAATTATAATAAAAGAAGAAGAACTCTCTATTCTCTCTTCTTCTTATCTCTCTCTGTAGAGATTTTGTTTTCTAAGAAAATAATTATTATAAAATAATAAATAAATATCTAATATCTCTATAATCTATAGGAGAGGAAGCAGAAGAAGAGATAGAATAGATAAAGAAGAACAAGAGAGAGATCTAAGAGAGAAATAAGGACAGGAAGAAGAGGAGCATAATTTAGAGAAGAGAAAGAGTAACATTAAGAAGAAAAGAATCATAATCTTTAATAATATAATATAATAATAATAATAAAATAATTATTATAAAATAATAATAATAATATATAATAATCTCTATATAATAATATATATGATATTAATCATAATAATATATATATAATATATAAATAATAACAATATATATATAATATATAAATAATTACATTAATAATATTTATCATAATTTATATAATATAAATAGTAACATTAATAATAAAATAATCATAATAATATAATATAATAATAATACATATATGTATATATACTAATATATAAAAAATTTAATAATAACAAGAATCATAACAATTATTATTATTATTTATAATAATAATAAAATATGTAATATATTATTTAAAAAATAATAATAATATAGTGTATATATAATAATCTATATATATGATAATAAAGTTGTAGGAAATAAGTTATAATTTTTGGAGGGAATTTCAAATTTTGTAGTAGTAAAAAAAGGTGGGAATGGGTATTTATGTCATTTTGTTGTAAAGTCGGATTATAATGAGATAATTATGGTAGGATAAAAAATTTTTATACATCAAACCAAACATGGGATAAATAAATAATCCTAAGATTATTAATCAAATCATGCAAAGTAAACGGTACCTAAAGGTAGCTCACAATTGCATCATATGCAACCCCAAGATATTCGTCTCGTGATTGACATAACCCTACGGAGGCAGGTCAATTATGCCTTCTCACGTCAAACTAACCAATCCCACGGATGGTAATGTTCGCCAATAAGACCCCACGAGGGTGAGTAATCTTAAAGGTTAACAAAACCCTATCCATAATTAAGTGGCAGTTAAACACATAGCTTTCCCATGCCAAATGCCCCCCACGAGAGGGAGACAAGACACCTGACACAAGTAGCGTCTCATGGCTTAACTGTTGATGGAAGACAGGAAGCAACAAACTCCTTTGAGCTCCCTTTACAGTTTGATATTAAAATATTTTGAATCATATTCAAAAGAGGGATTTAATAATTTTCAAATCTCATCGAGTACTTGTTTGTTTGATTGCCGGATTCATGCAACTATGTTTTATTCATGCAGTCATATGTACTAATAAAACATACAAACAAACATTTATCATACATCACATGCATAATAAAAATAAATATGGACGATTATGGCCTTTTCCTAATTGATCCACGTGAGCCATACGTGGATCACAAGTCTGTCTAAGGTGATGCAGGTATGCAATGCAATCCTATTATATTTTGTTTCCATCATACAAGTCTTGATCTTGGTGCTCCGTCTTCAATCTTGATCTCCCACTAATTCTAAAGATTTTACATTTAAATCGTGCAAACAATAGAATAGGGATACAAATCCGGGGTGGGATACATCAGAAAATAGAGAGAGCAGGCTCGCAAGCCTGATAACCAAAATCACAATAATAATGAAACAATAAAAACCTAAACATTCACCTAAACACATTGGTCAAGACCCGTAATCATCCATCATGCAATCACATCATATGTAATTAAACATTAAACTAAACAATACATCATATGTAATTGTACTAATTACATCACATGTAATTAGAGCACAATAATTAATTTATTCTATCGTTTCCCACTAATCGCATCATTAATTGAAAATAAAATTAACAAATTAAATAAAACCATTTTATTTAATTTCTAATTAATTAAATTTCAATTAATTGGTAAAATCTCTATTTTACCTTTAAATCATATTAATTGAAAATAAAATTAACAAACTAAATGAAACACTTTCATTTAATTTCTAATTAATTAAATTTCAATTACTTGGTAAAATCACTATTTTACCTCAAATCATAATATTAGCCAAAAATAAAATTAACAAATTAAATGAAACATTTTCATTCAATTTTTAATTAATTAAATTTTCAACTGAATCTAAAATCTCCATTTTACACTTAATAAAGTAAAAATCACATTTTTAATAAATTAAGTATTATGATTTATTATTTCAATAATATCCGGATAAAACATCTAAAATGACCCAAAATAATTTTTGGACTCCAAACAATTTGGACCCAAAAATTAAAATGCAATTTCAACCCAAAATACATATCTCAATTTTTGAATTTAACAAATTTTCGGATTTAATTTAATTTTTTTTTTAATAAATTCTAGAAACTGCATTTAATCACTATTCATCATCTCTTTAAACATGCTGCTAGGGTTCGAAACCCTAGCTTGCCAGCGCCGCCGCCACCTTCAGCCGCCCTCCTCCTCGTCTCAATCGCACCAGCCGCCATGAACACTTCATGACCAGTGGTCTCGTCCAGCCACTTAGTGCGCACGATGGAACTTTTCTTTCGAGCAGCTACAATCCCATCGCGACTGCAGATCGAGAAACTCGATCTCGCAGAACGTGGTCTCGGGTCGCACGAGTTCCAGACAGTGAAAACTTCACCGGAGGTCGAGAGAAGAACTATATATTTGGTCGTGCACGCCAAATTTCCTTCTCCGGCAGCGCAACTCTTGCGCAGATCCAGGAAACCAGCTGCCAACCTTGCTCGGCGCGCCGGACTATAGCTTCCGACGGGATCTGGCGGCGTACCGGAAACATTTTCCGGTACCTGTGATTTTGTTCACTGATTGCCGATGATGAACCAGAAACGATTTCTGAATCATGAAGTTTGGGTCGACAAACCAGACGATTTTTGTGGTTCTAATAATTAAATTTCTATGTTTTTTCGGATACCAAAATTTCTGAAAAATCAAACACAATTAGCGTTGTTGGGAAACGATCTAATGAAAATTAATTATTGAATATATAAATCAAAACGCAACCTGGCTCTGATACCACTGTCGGGTTTCCGTACTCCGGCGCCAGATCCAAACGCAGCGGAAATAAAACAATAAACAGATCTGACCCGTGGACGGAAGATCGCGTCTGATTCATATATTAACATGCAAATATCAAATATAAATGCACGAAAAGAGATTACCGTTCACCAACGTGAATCTGATAGCGGTAGTCCCTCGAGTCCAATCAACCTGACCAGATCTACAAGCCAACATCAGTGCTAGTTTGATGTTGGCATTTCTATGAGAGTGAATGGAATCAAAATCGCCAAACTTAGAGAATGACTGGCATATTTATAGTTGTCTAGTTGGGCTAGGGTTCATTAAGTCCAACAGGCCAACCATTGGCCCATTGGCTTGAAGGGCATTGCTAACATCTTTTGGTTGGGCCAAGAGACATTCGGATGGTTCCTCCATGGTTGGTTATAGTTGTTGGAATAAGAGTTATTTTGATGTGGTCGATTACCTACAAATTAGCACTTTCATTATCTTGAAAGAATTGGTTACCTGTTTGGCATTCAGTGCTATGATGTCCTCCTTGACATAGCTCGCATGTGAATGCTTGAACTTGCATTGCTGTCATGCTGTCCAGTTCTTGCTCAGTGCTTCAAATTGAGCTGATATCGCAGTCACTTCATCAACTTGATGCACTCCAATTGGCCTCTTTGGCATGTTCCTCTCGGACTGCCATTGATAACTATTTGAAGTCATCTTCTTCAACAGTGTAAATGCCTCCTTAGGTGTCTTTCTCATGATAGTTCCTCCTGCCGCTGCATCTACCATAACATGATTACCAGAATATAAACCATTATTGAATGTTTATACCTGAAGCCAAATAGGAAGGCCGCGGTGTGGGCATCTCCTCAATAAATCTTTGAATCGTTCTCATGCCTCGGACATCGTCGCCGGATCATGTTGAGTGAAGGTAGTAATGTCATTGTGCATCTGTGCACTCTTTGATGGTGGGAAGTATTTGATATGAATAATTGCACCATCCCATCCTATGTAGTGATAAAACCTGCAGGCAATGAATGGAACCACGATTTAGCTTTATCTTTTAAGGAAAATGGGAACAATAGTAACCAAATGGTGTTGTCAGTAACACCATTATGCTTGAACTTGTCGCAAATCTCCAAGAAGTTGGATACGTGGGCATTGGGATCATCAGTATCTGATCCCCCAAACTGGACTTAGTGTTGGATCATTTTGATGATAGCAAGCTTGATCTCGAAGTTATTAGCCTGGATGCTCAGTCTAGCGATGCTAGACAGTGATCCTTGAAAAGATGGTTGAGCGTAGTTCATAAGTGATCTTACCACAGGTACCTCCTTTCCGTGAGAGTTCTAGCTTGCCTTAGCCTTGTACGACAAGTACGTTCGATTTCAGGGTCGAATGGCTCAATTGTAGATCATTCACTTCTTAGCATAAACAAAGAAAATTCATGCACGGTATATCAAACAACAGTAGTGAAGAGTAGTAAGAAATAATATTAAAAAAAACAAAAAGTGAATGGCTAAATTACAATCAACTAATATTGTATGATATTACTAAGACTAGTCCCTGGCAACGTCGTCAAAAACTTGATCGTCACTCTTTTAAACAAAAATACTACCAGTAGTGATCGATTAATCCACAAGTGCACGGTTGCCAAGTTTTAGTAGTTTTAAAGAGTACGGATGTCGTACACACATGGGCTAGTAGTAAGCACAAAACTTAATCAGTTTAATTATATTTAGCCTACGACAGTTGATTGATAATTATGCAATAATAAAAATAACGAAAAGAAATCAAGATTCTCAATCAACAAGCACACCAAAACGAAGAATTCAATAGAGAAGAATTATCAAGATGTTGGTTCCCCTACAATTATCTCATCAGCATTGATTAATTTTCCATATGATTCAAGGTGAAGAGTTCTTCTGGATTATCTAATATACTTTCTCGAGCTATATTAAACCTCATACCAATTTGCAGTAAGTTGTCATGCACTTATTTAACAATAAAATATTGCATAAAATTCGGTGAAAACTTCTAGCTTTTGATTACTAGATATATATGTGGCTATCACAAGCGTATTTGATCTCATCTTTCGATCTCAATCTGAAATCAGCGTCATAATTACTAGGTCATATTATACCACCGTATCTCGATCTCAATTACAACACTCAATTCAATTCATTTGTGATCAATCCATAAAAGCATTACAATTATAAACTATGCACAAAGATCATATGGTTTTAATCAAAAACTAACAATAAAATCAGAAGTTCACATATTGGATCCCCAAGTCTTGATAAAATAAACGTAGCCTATAACCATCTTCATAGAAAAGATGATTATATAATTGTTCTAAGCAAAACAACATCAAAACTATGAATTAAATAAACAAGAGGTTCAGAAATACTAATAAACGCGATGAATTGACTCTGGCACTGTTCATCTTCTGTCTCTTGGTTGAATCTTGTTTGGCGGCTTGGAATATGATGAAGAAGTGAGTCCTAGGATAGAGTATGGACCACAAACTTGTTGTGGCCGTCCATGTTCATGTATTTGAAATCAAAATAAGGTAGATTCTTTGTGGACTTAAAACTCTAAAAGGTAGTTTTTTTTTCTTTTTTTTCCCCTTTTGATTGTCGTCTATCGATCGATCAGTAAGAAGTACCGATCGATCGATAATTCCTCGATTAAAATCCTATTAGCTATGGCAAACTACCGATTAATCGATAATGGGTACCGATCAGTCGGTAAATCTTCAAATTAAATTCTTTATTTTATGGCCTTGGTACCAATCGATCGTTATATTTTACCGACCGATCAATAACTCTTTTTCTCTATTTATCGATTTTTCGCCATTTCTTCAATCGGTTCGCCCATTTGAGTCATTTTTCATCATTTTAAGCATAAATTCTCCACTTTCATGAACTTGGCCATTGATTCCTGAAACGAACAAAATAACACAAAAAGCGCATAATATCGTCTAGGAATCAATATAAACAATAATAAAAATCCTAGAAATATAAGTGTAAAAATCACACTTATCAGAATGCCGACTCCGATGCGACACTGGATGTTTGAACCACAAAAACGTCTCTAGCCATTTTGGCCAAGATATGATATTGTCTAGCATTTGCCTCCCACAACTCCAGTACGTCAAAATTTCCATCTGTCATAAACATTTGACCCAAGAAGAACCGTAACTCGTTCGACATGGTTGATGTCACTCCACTTCTTCTCAACTTCTTTCTGCCAAGACTCCTCAGCAAATTAATCCCTCAACTACTTGATTGGGTAGTGTCTTTTTCCCCCTCTCCACTCTATGACGATGATCATTGTCCCTGTTTAGTATGATACAAAGCAAATATATTTTGGAGAGATTCTTTCTAAAAAAAGTAGTGTAATACTCAGAAAAAGTATCAAAGGAGCGGATGCCATGACTAGGATCTAAAAGTGTAGATTTGCAATGTAGTGTGATATTTTTCCCAATATTTTATAAATTTCGACTCCACAAATTGTGCCAAATCATCATCATCTCTACATTCAATATATTTATAAAACATGTTAAAGGCAAGCGGAAGAAATTAATGAGAAGTAGGATAAGAAACACCGGAAAAACGAATAGATACAAGCAGTACATTGAGTAAATATAGATCATTCAGAAGGACACAATAAATAACTATAAGACACCTTGATTTGCATAAATATGTTTCCAATCACGCTTAATTCATGATAGTCTTAACCATTTACAACAATTTTTAAGTTTTTCAATTCTACCACATTCGGAATCTTCATAACAACTTTTACAATTAAGTTAATTATATGACATGCACATCTAACATGGAAAAAAATACAATCAAGTATTTGTTTTAATTGTATTTTTAGATCATGTATTGCCGTTTTATTATTTGTTGCACTGTCGAGTGTAATCGAATTTTTTTCCTGCAATTCCATAGAATCTACAAACGTTAACAATATATCTGATCAGTATGTAACTCATCAAGTGACAAAATCCGTTTCTACAAACACCAATTATCATCAATCCAATGACAATTACCAACAAGAAATGAAATTTGTTTCATTTTCGTCCAAATATCAGTAGTTAAACTAACTCTGCAGTTTATAAAAGAAAGACGATCAATTAAAGATTTACGATAATAAACAAAAGCATTCATACAATTTTTTCGCAAAGTGTGTCAAGAAATATGTTTAAAATCAGATTGGATATCAGAAGAAAATTCAACAAAGACGTCTTGTTCAGCTAACAAAAAAGGAAGTTCACATCTAATAGCAAAACGAACTAGGGTCTTACGGTTTATTGCATGTGTTAAAATAAAATTAATGTCAGTCTGAGGATTAATTTGAAGTTGTGTTGGTTCTCTACCTATAGGTTGTAGAGTAACCTCGTCAAAATTATGTTTCTTAACCAAATGTTTCTTAAAAGTTCCGGTACCTCCGGCGGAACCACAAGTTTTATAATTATAAGTTGTTTTATATATTTTTTTACAAACAACAATAGATTCGTTTGTACCTTATTTTGTAACCATATCGAAATGATCCCAATGTTGCTTCTTTTGGGATGGTTATTCGGGCGACTCATAACGGTAGTAGTTGCGGATGACCCACCTTGAGCTGGATTTTGGGTTGCAGCAGGTTCTACAAAGTATTCCACTTCTTCGAGAATATCGTGCACATCATCGAAGTCACAAAATAATCATAAGTTTCTTCTACTACAGGTAGAATTGAAGGAGCACGACCACCACCATTAGTAGAAGAAGATAATATTGAAAATAATTTATCTCAACAAAACTAATAATAGTATGATAATAACAAATTGACAATAAATTGAGAGAATATAATTATATGGAATTATATGATATTGGATGACAAAATGAGAGTGAGATAATAAGAATGTTTGGAAGTTGGACGAAAATGGTGTTGAGTAATGAGGTATTTATATAAAATTTTTATTTCTTACAATTTTTTATTAATTAATAGCCGTTGCGCAACAGCCGGTGTGGCCAATGTCTTCCCGTTAAAAAAAGCATTTATTTATTTTTTTAAAAAGTTGCCGACTCCCGTTCCAACCGGAACTAGAACCGGTAACAAGACTAACGAAACCGGAATTGTCGGTTCGGCGGTTCCGATTCAACGGAACCAGTCCGACATGGGATTACCCCAGATCGAAGCCCGGTTCGGGATTGGGTTAACCAGTTCCGATTCCAAACCGGATCCAACCAATTCGGTTCTGTTTTCGGATAACTCGGTCCGATAAGCACCTTGACAAAAACCTAAGAATATGAGGACAAAAATTTGGGTATAAAAGGAAGCAAATGAAGTTCCATAAAGCAAATGGGTTTAGGCCGGATCCGTCCAAACCTGACCCGATTAGCAAAGGTTTTTCAAGCCTCAACAGTTTTTCATTTTAAAATATGATGTCGACCTTAAACCCTTAAATCTTAAACCCAAATCGGGAGTCATTGCCCTGAACTTCTCCGATTTTTTAATATCGAACCTTGCCGTGGAATCTCGATCGGCTTTCAATTGTGCAACGATATTTATCCTGCTCTCACTAGGTAAGATTAGTCTTTCTGATTCCATTCTGGTTTAATTCGTCAAAATTTGGGGTTTGATTATTATAAATATATTGAATTTGGGAAATTGGGGTTTAATTATTCCGTGAAGTGCTTCGATAGTTCTGCAGTTAATGTGTAGCTTTGTAGCTATATCTCATGCTGTAAAGGTTTTAAATGAAAATTTAGCATATTTTCTTCGAAATTGGCCGAGGCTTTCTTCTAGTGCAGCATTGTGAAAGTCCTCTATACTCATCGATGATGAATATATGGATTCTCATATGGCTGCGATTGTAAAGATTAAAGTTTGTTTGATGCCTCAGTTGCCGATTTGTTTAACTCAAGACTGAAGATTCAACCTTAAATCTTGCAGCCGTTCAGTATTTTTGTCTGTGTGGCAAATGTTGGTGCAGTCATGCAGACGGTGTGCATTTACCGTGCTATTAAATGCTATAGCTCCATCTTCAACTTTGTATGCATTCTCCATTTCATAGGTTTCCAAGAGGCATCCCTTTGTGTAAAACTGAAAAATGCATCCCTAAGAAATGGAGACATAACATGGAACAGCAGTTGGAAGTTCGCGAGGAAAGCAAGACTCACTCTGTTTATGCCAGTAAAATTATTGTAGGACTTCATGAAAAAACTGATGAACATATGGTGGAGTGTCTACTTTTGACCTTGAAAACTTTAGCTGGAGAAGGTCGTACATCTAAAGCCTTCAGGACTTTTTCCCTTATTCAAAATCATGCAGTTGAATCTGGTTCATGTGTTTGGGTTGTAGACTCAATATCAACTCTGTTGTTGTCTTGTACACAGCTCAAACTGCTTTCAGAAGGCAAACAACTTCATACTCGAGTTATTACCTGGGGTCTTCATGATGACCCTTCATTGGTTCCAAAACTAGTTTCTCTTTATACAGCTTTTGATTTTCTTGATGATGCTCATGTTATAACTGCATCTTCAACTATTCTGTACCCTCTGCCCTGGAATATTCTCATTTCATCATATATTAGGAAAGGGCTTTTTGGGGAGGCTATCCTTGCCTATAAGCAAATGGGTAATAAGAGAATCAGGCCCGATAATTTTACCTACCCATCCGTTCTCAAGGCCTGTGGTGAGCAATCAAATCTTGCTTTTGGGAAGGAGGTTCATAAGTCTATCGAGAGTAGCTCTCTGGAATGGAACTTGTTTGTGCAGAATTCGTTGGTTGCTATGTATGGGAAGTGTGGGGATGTGGACACTGCTCGAAGTATCTTTGACAAAATGTTGGTTAAAGACGAGGTTTCATGGAACTCAATAATATCTGGATATGCCTCCAAGGGTAAGTGGGATGAGGCCTTTGAGCTTTTCGAATGCATGCAGAGTACAGGTGTCGCATTAAACATGATAACTTGGAATACCATTGCTGGAGGCTGCTTGAAGACAGGCAACTTTAATGGGGCTCTTCAACTTCTCTGTCAGTTGAGAATGAGCGGCAATCATCTGGATCCCGTGGCCATAATTATTGGCTTAGGTGCATGCTCCCATATTAGTTCATTGAAGCCGGGAAAAGAAATTCATGGGTTGGCAATTCGTAGTTTTTTTGTTGATTATGTTAATGTCAAAAATGCATTAATTACCTTGTATTCTCGTTGCAGAGACCTTAAGCACGCCTATATTGTGTTTGTATCGGTGGATAATGCAAGTATTATTACCTGGAACTCCATGATATCTGGTTATGCGCACTCGGATATCTCTGAAGAAGCCTCTTTTTTATTTAGAGAAATGTTGCTCACTGGTATTGAACCAAATTATGTGACAGTCGCAAGCATGCTTCCTCTATGTGCTCGTGTAGCAAACCTGCAACATGGGAAAGAGTTTCACTGCTTTATAATAAGAAGAGAACATTTTCAAGGTTACCTGCTGATATGGAATTCTCTTATTGATATGTATGCAAGATCAGGTAAAGTTGCAGTAGCCAGAACACTTTTTAATTTACTGGACAAAAGAGATGCAGTGACTTATACTTCACTAATAGCTGGATATGGCATACAAGGAGAAGGGAAAATGGCAGTCAGACTATTTGAAGAAATGATTAAACACCAGATAGAACCAGATCATGTAGCCACGGTTGCTGTATTGTCAGCATGTAGTCATTCAGGTCTGGTAGCTGAAGGTCAGTTACTCTTTAGAACAATGCAGACTCTTTATGGTATAACTCCGAATTTGGAACATTATGCTTGCATGGTTGATCTCTTTGGGAGGGCTGGCTTATTGACGAAAGCTAAGGACGTTATCTTTCAAATGCCATACGAGCCTACTGCTGAAATGTGGGCTACACTTGTTGGAGCATGTCGCATCCATAGGAATACTGATATTGGTGAATGGGCAGCAGAAAAGCTTCTGGAAATGAGGCCTCAGCATTCAGGATACTATGTGTTGATTGGTAACATGTATGCTGCTGCTGGATGCTGGAGCAAACTCGCGAAAGTAAGGACGTTTATGAGGGACTCGGGCATTCGAAAGGACCCTGGATGTGCATGGGTTGATGCTGGTGATGAATTCTCTCCCTTCTTGGTTGAAGACACTTCCAACAGCGAATCAGCTGGGCTATATCTTTTGTTGGGGGGAATCACTAAACAAATGAAGGACCTTGGTTACATAGCTCAAGAAGGTCCTACCGAAGAGGAAGAATTTTTTCTTGAATCACTCGGGTGAGACTGAAGGAGTTTGAACTAACTCGCTTGTGTTAAACAAGACAACATACCCCACTTCATTTCCATTACCCTTTTGTATTTAAATGATCTGGCTTTGAGAAAGACAATGTGTGAAGAAGATCAAATTTTTTCTGTAAAGTTAAATACATCGATACGAAATTATGTACAACTACTTTTGGGCATATTTGGAGAATAATAAGGCTTGGACACTAACCTATGGAGATTACCTCCAGAGTGTATGTAACTATGTATGGTTTATTTGATGTTACTCAAAGATACTGCATTTTGTACTATATTATTATACATAGTATAATGTTTTCAAGAACCATTTAAAATATATATATATATATATATATATATATATATATATATATATATATATATATATAGTACACGCGTAGTGGAGAATCTCTCCTTTAATGGTTGTGCTTGTGAGTAGGAGAAAAGCGAGGAATCGATTGTTAGATAAACTAGGCCCAACATCAAAATGCCCTAATGCCAGGCCCAAATAGCCCCTTCGTATATTATATAAATTAGGGTTTTAGGAGGCCTCCTTTCCCCTTCCTATATATACATATAACCCTATCTGCGTCCTACTCGCAGATTCAGAAACGCACAAGAAGATGCAGGTCAATTTGATTATTATTTTTTTTTTCCGGTTTTTGTGATGAACTTGCGAAGGGCTGGGATGAGATTTTAGAGAATGTCATGCACCACTCTGATATAATCTCGTGATGATAATTTTCTCAAACCCATATATTTCTGAGCCCCATCGATATCTTCGATCGAATTGCAGTTTTTGATGTTTATATGAGAAAATGATAGATTTATTCAGTTATTGGGTCCATGATTTAGATGGATTGCTGTTTGAATGAGGATTGGGGTGGGAACCAAGTGATGCGATTTTTCTTCGTATGAAGAAAGATCAAACCATGATGCGGACCGTACAATAGCTCAATGCTTCTGGGGATACACTTTGGTCTCTGATGGTTCCTTCCTGATTTTCTCTTCATTTTTTGAAAACCTTTTTTGGCCTTTCATTTCTGAGGCACTTGGAATCTCAATTGCTCGCTTGAAGTTAACAAATTTTAAAATAAGGGTTTGGTTTTCAAGTTCTTTTAAAAAGTTTGAAGAATTCTTTATAATGTCGTTTGATATTTGGTCATCAAGGTCAGATGGTATCTGCGACTGCGAGTTATAGAAAGTTACTTTTAATGGATTTTTATAATCAGCTCCTTATTAAATATTAGATAAAATGAGGGATTAGTAATTTTTCATTTTACTACTAAATTTTCGTATATTTCATATTATATTTGACTTTATGGTTACTTTTTCGTAACGTTTAAGATCACTATTACTATTAATCACAATTAATATTTAAAATTGATTTTTAAGAAAAATATATAGGAGCTATGCAAATATAGAGGTGCCAAACCAAACATAGTACCCTTTGACTGGCTAGGATGGCAACGGGTCGGGTCTGAGACGGGTTTGGCCAATCCCAGGACCCGCCCTGCCTCAAAAAAAAAAAGAGAAAATTACATATAGGTATCACTTTTGAAAGTATGTTTCAACTAATTCTAGCAAAATATTTTATTTTCAACTAGATACATCTTGTAGGAATCTTCTTTCAACTGAGTCCATTTTTATGAAACCCTAATCTAATTAGTCATTTGGTATTCCTATAACACCCTTGTTCTAAAAACCAATTTATAACAGATGAATTATATCTTCCTCGTCGTGAGAGTTGGTGATTGTCGCGTGTTCTGGGAAATCAACAATGGTGGTTGCGAGGCGTATGGAGCGGTGGCGGCGTTGTGGTGGATGCGACGGTGACTCCTTTTCGTTTCGCCAAATGTCCTTCTCCAACCACAGAAAACATATGTTTCGTTTCAATTTTGTTTGCTGTTTTTTATGGTATTTTTGGATTTAATTAACATTGAACTTTTATTTCAATTTTGATGCACATTATGTGTTTGCTAAAAGGTCTCTTTAGATAAACAAATTTTTTTGTAGCAAATTTGAAAAAGATAAAAATATCATCTCCTTCCAAAGGTTTGTAGCTCCAGTCGAATGAAGCAACACAGATATTGCCTGCTTGGGCCTTCCACTCACAATCTGTGGATATATATATATATATATATATGTCAACATATCTAACTAATCATTCCGAGTGCATATTTTAAGACTGATACAGGTGGTTACCAGGTGGTGTTCCACAACATAATCTTCGATCATCTATGTGCTCCATATTTTTGTTTTCATAATACTACATCATCTTTAGTAAGTGAGGTAGCTTCCAGGATGTATATAACACAACTAATATATAATGATTAATATAATTACATGCAATCCCAATAAGGATCCTAGTTTACCGGTGCATGTAATTACATGCACCATTAGTCTACCGGTGCATGTAATTTACATGCATCGGTAGTCTACCGGTGAATGTAATTTACATGCACCTATAGTCTGCCGGTGCATGTAATTTACATGCACCTATAGACTCAAAATTTGCATTGTTTCTCAAATTAGTATCATTTACTCTTTTGTAAATAAGGTCCTTTCAGGTCTTCATCACCAGTATATTGTATCTTTAATTTGTTATAAGATCAACAAGCAAGCAACATATAACGGTGCATGTAAATTACATGCGCCCCTAGTTTACCGGTACATGTAATTACATGCATTGATTATCTATATATTTGAGCAGTAGTCAATGCATGCATATATAATATATATTTGAGCAGTAATCAATGCATGCAATTTGATATTTATGAATAAATATAAATTGCGTGTAAGCTTTATACATATAAAACAAAGAAATATATAATTTTATACTTCATATACATGAAATTAAGTAAAACAATAGTCCTTCCATGTTTCAAATACAATAATATAATTTTAAGAGATGCACCTATAGTCTGTCGGTGCATGCACCGGTAGACTCAAAATTTTACCGGTGCATGTAATTTACATGCACATATAGTCTGCCGGTGCATGTAAATTACATGCACCGGTAGACTCAAAATTTGCATTGTTTCTCAAATTAGTATCATTTACTCTTTTGTACAAGCGCGGATAGTAAATTACATGCATCGATAGATTTTAGCAAGTCGGTGCATGTGAATTACATGCACCGCTGAGTCTATTTTGGTGCATGTAAATTACATGCACCTATAGACTTATACTATATTTAACCAAAAACATAGCCTTTTTATATCTAATTTTGAATATGTAACATTTTTCCTCATTATTTAATTTAATAGCAAACTGAAATAGAAGGCTTGAGATGTGAAATAACAAACTGAATAAGAAAGCAAAACCTAAGTCTAAAGATGCATGTAAGTTACATGCACCAATGAGTCTATCGGTGCATGTGAATTACATGCACCGATAGACTCATGAACTGCCGGTGCATGTAAATTACATGCACTAATGGTTTCAATATCATTACATTCTCAAAATTTTCATTCAAACAATTGATCGAACATCTCAAATACATTATAATTTTGAGTTTTACAAACAACCCCCCCTTGAATTGGCCTCGCCTCATCTTAAACCAAACCTTTGTTGCAGCAAAATTCATCCTATCGGTAACAATATGGAAAACATGTTTCCATGGCTCATCTGCATTCTTAACAACAGAGTTAACCACCACAGAGATTGCAAGCACATTATCCGAAAATATAGTGTAATGGTATAAACTGAGTCCTCCAATTCAGGCTTGGGCTCTTCATCCTTGTACTTCTCAGGATGTGAAATTCTCTCCTCCACAAGTCGCATGGCAAGACAGTGCAAAATCGAACAATTCAAATATATTATACTGTTACGTTTCACATTAAAAATCTACGTACAGACATTACAAAAAAATTGAAATTCATAAGAAATATAAAACAAAATCAACACAATCGGTAAATAGAAGTGCGATGATTTTGTCTTCTTGCACAACCTTTTTGTTTTAGTTTGACCAGTGCGCGCAGCTCCGACGCCATGGGAGGAGCGACAACTTCCGACGACGGCGTTGGTGGTTGGGACATGTGGCTGATGTGAGGGTTGGAGACTAGGGTTTTGATGTTGAAGGAGGTGATCCAAGGAAGGCATAAGATTATTTTGGTCATTTTGACCAAAATTGGACCTAGTTGAAAGAATTTTTTTTGGGGTGACTGGGCCGAAAAATCTTTTATCAAGTAGTACCGGCCCGAAATTTTTCCAAAAAAAAATCCATGACCCGCCCCGCCAACAGGACCCGCCCTGCCCCGCCCGTGACCCGGAGGGTTCAACCCGCGGACCTATTTCGTTTTTTTTGTGCTTTTTTTGCAGGGTGTTTATAATGTTGGTGGTCATGTGATCATTGTAAATACGATTGAGTAGTCAATATTTAATTATCGAACAACTTGAATAAGAATTGTAACTAAATTAAACAACAACAAAAAAAGTACATCAATCAAAACTCAAAAGTGAAAACTACATCAAATTAAAGAGTAATCATTTACAAACTAATTACGATAGATTTTCATGTTCTTCATCATCTTCTTCCTCATCAAACAATGAATGACAAGCTGATAAACCACCTACAGTTGAACAAGCACCTACAAGTAAAAAATGTAGAACAAATTTTTTTTAATAATTTATATGTATATGGGGCGGGTCCGGGTTGGGTCCAGCCAATCCCAGGACCCCCCCCCGCCCCACCTCATAAACCCGTTGACCGGGTCCAGACCCGCTCCGGGACCCGTTTGACCGGGTTTAAACCCGTCCCAAACGGTACGGGTTCAATACGGGTCCGGGTTTAGACCCGTCCTATTGCCATCCCTATTACTGGCTGTCCGCCACCATGGCAGACCACATTGTGCTGCCGTCGCCGTCCTCCAAGAGGGCGGCTGCTCATTTGTTAGGAGCTACATGATGTTCAGGAGGCTTTTAAAGGAGAAAGTGGTCGTCCGACAATGTCCAAAATTCCTTGGCCAACCTAACACCCGTGCTTTTTCTGTCATGTCCCCCTCCGTCAACTTATATGTCCCTTCGCATTATGTCTTATTGCACCCGTGAAATTTCATTTTCAATATTCTATTGCCACTAACAAAAATTAAACATATTATATCTGAAACGTGTATAAATATTACACATGTGAGCTTTCATTTTTTATATTCTATCTGCATCGACGAAAATTAATCATATTATATCTGAAACATGTATAAATAATATGAAGATAATATGTTTTCGACACCAGAGTCCTTTCAACATATTTTCCTCTTCAATATTTTCGGTGCATACTTTTTCAAAAATGGATTCGATTTTCGTGCTGTTATATTTTAGTGGTAATAATATTATTGGGAACAGACAGATCGAATATAGGATCCCACCAGTTAGATCGATTAGAATTTAATCGTTCTATTATTTTATTTGATTTGGTTCAACTAGAACATAGAAAATTAAACATCGACCCAATGATGTTTAATATCAAATTGTCGATCAAAGATTCATTCATAAAGAAATCGTCTTGGAATGAAATACCAATCAACATTGTAGATGATGATGTTCTACCATTTTTAATGGAATGTTTCAATATGCAGATGTTGCATTTGTACGTCGATATAGAGGCAAGTGCCAATGATTTTGGTCTTGAATGGCTAGAATCAAATCTTCTATATGTCACTGAAAGATTGATCAATGTGGTGGCCAATGATCAACCTTTACTTCTAGCGGTCGTGATATTGAGCAACAACAAAATTATCCTTATTACGAGCATGAAAGTGGACCTTGAGATCAATATATAACCGGCTTTTCTGAAGAAAATCCTATATATTGGCCAAACATAGCACACATTTGGGGATTACGAGAAGAAATTACACCGATTCATGATGTATTTGATCCAGATGTTGGTGGTTCGGAGCATACAATTATGTTGTCAGCAACTGATGGGCCAGCCACACATGACTTACACGGAGATAGTCATCGAGATATTTGCAGGACTGATAGTGAACCCGATAATTCGTCGAGTGATTCTGGAGAGCATGGTAATGAGGCTGATGAGATGCATGATGAAGATGATGACAATGTCCATGCATTTCCCGGTGAGGAGACAACATCCAGTGAATCATCTCATGGGGCGAGACATATGCAAGACGTACCATTTCCGCCAAGTGTGAATGAATTGGTTTTTAATGCGGTCAACGAAGAGCAAGTTCCTGATTCGATTGATGTACCTTCTGGATCGCGAACCAGATATTACAACCTGGAGGATGGAGAGCTGTCCGTGAACATGATTTTCAAGGATAAGAAATATCTGATTGCATCTGTGAAAGATTTACTCTGTTAGAGTTGTCAGGCGTGAGTATGAGTATTGTATTGTGGACAGCACATGTACTATGTGGAAATTACGGTGCAAAAAGAGTTCTCCTACCGTAAGGTGTAAATGGGGTCTTCGAGCATCTTTGAAGCCCAAAAAGGGTTTTTGGAAATTAACGAAGTATGATTGTCTTCACACATGTATCACTAGTAATGTTGTGGTATAGACCACCCCAACTTGGACAGTAATATGGTGGCCAAACACTGTTGTGGATTGTTCGGTGTGATCCTTCGTACGAGATTAAGTATGTGAGATGTTAAAGAATAAAATGGCTATGATATCTCGTATACGAAGGCATGGCGAAGTTTGCAACGTGTAGTGAAAAATATTTATGGTACATGTGTGATACCCTGGTATTATTGGTGTTAATCCCGGTGTAGTAATAATCCTTAATGAATTTTAATTGTGGCAATTGTGTATTAATTGCGGTTTTGAGACTCCCAGGGATTTTAAATCCAGTTTTTGGAGTCGTCGGATCCAATTGATGATATTGTATTCTCATCGTGGTGATAACCTTGGAATTTGGTTCTTGGTGGAACCTGGGGCCCGGAGTACTTTGTACTGGGGCTGATAATGGGAATTGAGGTTAGATAGATGATTTTTGAAAACAGATGATTTTTAATGAATCATGATGTAGCTGTGGAGGTATTGGTATTTTGGAGCCTGGCTATATATACCAAATGGACTCGGTATTCCGTCATTATACGGAATCATTTCACTCTCTCCTCTCCTTCACGCCTCTTTCCCTCACCCCAAACCCTTCCCCTCTTCTCCTCTTGGAACAAATCGATGGGGGCTCGTCTTGGGAGCCCGATTTCTTGAAGAAAGGCTGGTAATCTTCTTCTCCTCTCATTTAGCTTCGATTTGATTATAGTTTTGTGCTAAATGGTTGAGTTATGGGTTTGATTTGAGATTTGGGGGTTTTGGTTAAAAATCTAAAATGTTGATTTTAATGTTTTTATTGAGTTTAAATGATGTATTGGAGGTGTTGAGGAAGTTGGGGGTGTTGGTTTTGAGTTTGGGTGTGAAAAATATCATGGAAGCTCGAATTTCTCGGAAAATCGCAGGTCGCGATCGATCGCCGAGGAGGGCCGATCGATCGCGACGAGCAGCAGGAAATTTGTGGAAGATATACAGTGCGCCGATCGATCGCGACTTCTTGGCGATCAATCGCGAGGCGTTTGGCGATCGATCGCAAAGACATGGCAATCGATCGCGAGCCATTTCTGCCAGGCAGTGAGGAGCGGTGATCGATCGCGCGTAAACGGCGATCGATCGTGGCTTGCTGAATAGTGATTTTTCACTATTTATTTTTCAAAACTTGGAATTTTGGAATCGAGGTTTAAAGGGGCAATGTCTACATTCTAATGGGAATGCTATACTTTTAAAATTAATTGGTTGGAGCCAAAATTTAATATAACGGATTTCTGGATTGAGTTTTTTGCTACCTTGTAAACATATAAAATGGAATATTTTGGATATTATGCATGCTTAGCCGGGGGGCTTTTATTTTGGTAATCGTCATGGATGGACGATAGGTTTGGAAGTTGTGAACGTGCTTGTGCACGTGATTGCATGCCCATGTTTAATTGGGAGTTATTTGCATGTTAGCACTTAACTCATCGGGTCGTGGGACTCAGGCAAGGTTGGGCTCGAACTACGGAATCATAAGGTACGTATGACGTACGAGCATAGCCCTTTTATATAATTGCAATTGTTGAGTGCTTGGTACACTGTATTGCAATGAATGTGTATGAGAATGCATGATATATGGTATTAGCAATAAATGTATATGAAAATACATGGTTTATGGTAATTGCTACAATGGATATATGCACTGGGAATCATATGGTGTCGCTTTTGAGCGAGCAATGATTAGGATGTCGTCGCCTTTGAGCGAACATCGGTTATGACACCACTGCTGTTGAGCATGCATGAGAATGAAATGCCGCTATTGTAGAACGAGCAATGGAATAGAACTATGGAACCAAAAGTGAGATATATGGAATATCGGTAATCATTGTTTAATGATTTGATGCTATTGATTATGATATCGGTATATGGCTAATAGATATGCTAATCAATGTAATGATTAACTGGCATTTGGGAATTTGATGGTTTCAGTGTTTTGAGAACAGGGATAATACAGGAAACCCTGGATGAGGATGATACCATCCAGGGAGTATATTTTGTATTTCGTAGCATTTACATTGTTGTAAATTATGAATTGTATTATTGTGATTATTGGATTTGGGATATTGGTATGCTCACACCGTGTGGGGGCTGTCTCTGTTGGGGCAGGTAATTAGGTACATCGATGGCTTGGAGTTGAGCTCGAGCTATGGAATGGAGGTGATTCCAGGGATCGAAGTACCAGTGACGGTATTGAGCACGGCGTTTTATACATTTGATACACATATACTTATTCGATGCTCGCATGTGAGCACTATTATGTGTACATGGTATGTATAAAAAGGCAAGGGCCTTTCTCTCTTCATTTGTGAGTGGTATGCAATTATCTATTGAATTGCTAAATGAACTGAGAACATGTTAGTGTATTATATTGGTGCATGATATGTATGTATGTGAACTTGGTTGGGGAAACTAGACATTATATAGAATAATGTAAAGAATTTTTATATGAGGCATGAATGGCTATGATGATAAGTGATTTCTCCCCCACATGTATGATTGTATGCACTAATGGCATAGATTAATACACTAATAACGGATTAAGGGCACGGGGGTCCTTGCATTAGTGGTATCAGAGCAGTGGTTTGCTCTTTTGGGGTTTTTGAGGGCCTAGAATCATATTGATGGAAATGAGTAGCACATAAATATGCATGAGGGTAGTTAGTGCTGTGTGACACGACTATTTTGCTTATGTGCATTTATGATATGTGATCATAGTGGAACAATTATATGTCATGACATCGATGGAATCATAATATAACCTGTTGATTATGATTGTGAGTTGTGACACAGGGACAACCAAAGGGAGCATTTTGATATGCATTGGGATACAGGAAGTACCTTGTAACCATAGTTTATGCATTTACTCATTATAATCATATTTTGGTGAATATGGATTATCATATGCTCATGGTTTGGGATTGTTCCTGTAGGGACGCTATGACACGAAAGGCTAAGGCCAGGGTTGAAAGACACGAAACGGTAACCTGCATTTTATATACATCATGGATTATGCATTGTGGTTGCATGTATATATCGGAGTGATGATTTTAATGCTTTGCCGCTGTCACTTGAAGCGATGATAGAATACTTGCCGCTGTCATGACAAGCGAGGTGCATTAAAATACACTTATTGTGGTTATATATATATTGGAGTGATGATTTTAATGCTTTGCCGCCAAATGTTGAAGCGAGGGTGTTGCCGCATGTCGCATTTGAGCGAGGTGCATTAAAATACACTCATGATGATGTATATTGGGATATGGAATATGCATTGTATTGCAGGTATAGATGGAATGCTTGGTGAATATCCTATGAGTCGTTGTTATGGATGAGTGATGATTTTAAATGCTTTGCCGCTGTCACTTGACGCGGTGATAGAATACTTGCCGCTGTCATATCGTAGCGAGGAAAGAATATTTACCGCCAAATGTTGATGCGAGGATTTTGCCGCATGTCGCATTTGAGCGAGGTTATTCTATGCCGCTGATATGTCGAAGCGAGGGGTATTAGTGCCGCGGTCATGACAAGCGAGGTGCATTAAAATACACTACCGTAACAAGACTAGGGATCGGCTATTCTATTGGCGATGATTTATGCCGCCGGGTATTATATAGCGATGGTTCATTCCGCTATTCTATTGGCGATGATTCATGCTGCCGGGTATAATATAGCGATGGTTCATTCCGTTATTCTATTGGAGATGGTTCATGCCGCCGGGTATTAAATAGCGATGGTTCATTCCGCTATTCTATTGGCGATGGTTCATGCCGCCGGGTATTATATAGCGATGGTTCATTCTGATACATCTATTGGCGATGGTTCATGCCGCCGGGTATTATTTAGCCATGGTACATTCCGCTACATCTATTGGCGATGGTTCATGCCGCCGGGTATTATATAGCGACTGTGCATTCCGCTACATCTATGGCGATGGTTCATACCGCCGGATATCTATAGAGATGTTTTATGCCGCTGACTCTATGGCGAGAGATCATGCCGTGGATTCTATAGCGATGGGTTATACCGCTATATACGTAGCACTGGATTATGCCGCCTACGAGCGATGGGTGCTGATTGCGTGCCACTGTTGGACGACGGAGACAGGTATGCCGCTATCTTGTTAGCAATGAGCTATGTCATATTACTGTTTATTTAGCATTATTGTGGATATCATGCGTTGCTTTACTTATGCCGTCATGTGTTTGACGATGAGACTATGGATGTCGTGTTTCGACATGTACCGTCACGAGTTGACGAAGTTATTTTGAATGTCATATGCTGACAGGTATCGTCACGGGATGACGATGACATAGTGGATGTCTATGTAGATGCGTAGCATCGTTTCGATGAATAATACATTTATGTATATGTATTTAGTCGTATGGTTTGAGTGCCAATGGTGAACACGTGATAATGTCTGGGTCATTAGTTGACAAGACCTTTATGCCGAGCAAGTCTGCTCGATGGATTATTGGATGCATTGCACCGGTGAGTGTACCGCATCATGCAATAGAGGTAAATAATTGTCGAGTAGTGGTACCTTCGAGTGTACTCGTTGGAATGGGTATGGCCATGTGACTGGTAATAGGAGTAGTTATTGAGGAAACTACTGCTTATACCAATGTGACATGTGGTGGACAGGATCACACCACCCCCGAGGGTGTGGAATTAATCCTATGAGATTAGGATTGCTTTGTGGTTGAGCAAGGACACCGAGATGTCCTTTGTACATTGGTATTAGAGAAATATTGGGTGATGACCCACTACTCTAATGGATGTTACGGTATGGTGTACGGGGATGGGATGAACGATACGTTGGTGGGCTTGGTATAAGCCTCTGGAGGCAGCGTTTTGCTAGCCAGGTATTGTAGCAGTGTTATAGTGTACTTGTTGTGGCAGTTATACTGCACGTTGGGACCGAGTTCGGTAAATCGTATGATGATACGATGAGGACTTATGGTAGACTCTTGTAGTCTCTATGTTGCATGATGATTAAGGCAGGGAATACCTCACGGGAACGTTTATACGTCTATTGTCTTGAGGCACTTGTACTGGGACAGCTCAATTTTGTTGGTAGTACCAACACGAGTGTCAACAAGTCGTTGTTAGCTCTAGTTGAGCATCCTTGCATATGAAATGCAACGGGAGTCACAATTGGATTTGTGAGATATAGCTACTGGGGTAACACTACTATATTGACTTTATCTCTTGGAGAGATTTGGATTGTATTGTCATGGAGACAGCTGGTATTGATTGAGGGTTGATTATGAGTCAACCGGGGGAAGCCCTCCTAGTGTTGGACTAGGTGATGACTTCGTACTTCCGGTGAGATGTTCGAGGAGACGTCTCCGGGGTGATGCTCGAGATCGTGGAGTACTATGGCATTAGTACAGAGCATCATTAATTTGAGTATGCATGGCGTATACGGGTTTCGAATTGGTAATAGTGGTTTGATGCACTATTCTGAACCAGTTGCGTATTTTTGGTTCTGGAATATGTTTGGGCATAAATATATCCAGGTTTTTCCGAACGACGGTTCGAGGTTAGAAGGTCATGAGTCCATGATGTTTTTCCTTGTGAGGAAGGTAGTATTTACCTACCGATTGGGAATCTTTGGGAGATCCAATGAGTCGGTTTGTGAGGTGTTGATGTTGGAATCACGTCATTGACTGTTTGTCTGTCAATCATTATTCTCTGCGAGGTGAGAATAGCTGGGGATTGACAGTTGATTTTGGGACTTCGGGTATGATTGGAGATACCCAAGCCTATTGCATTGAGTATGCATGTTGCGTTGGTACTTATGAATGTATGCCAGTGTGTATACGAATTCCAACTTTTTATTTGGTCCTCGTCGAGCATCAGGTTAGTGTGCTTGGATGAACGAATCTCCGGGGTGAGATTGTGGCACTTTGAGATTGGTAATCTCGATGGCACGATGCAATCTGATGAGTGATCGTGAGGGTTGTTTGACTTCCCCTGAGGAGGGATTGTCGTGTTTTGGAACCATGGTAGTTCTTGTTGGATAATTCGATAGCCTTCTTGTTTTAGGATTGTTAAATCCCAGGATAAACGAGAGATGGCCAGGATTCGGTTTGTTTAGTGTCATGGTTGACACGTGTGGCGGGAATGCAATTGATTATCCTTGCATGTCCTTTCGAGAACTCGAGACCTTGTGGAGTCTCGATAGTGTGTTTGGACCGAGATGTGATTTCTTGGAACACGCGGTTGTAGACATCTTTGGAGATGTGTTTCGTTTTGATCGGGGCCGTGTTGTGGCCCAATCTGTGTTGCAATGTGGTGCAACTACTCCTTTGATGGAGAGGACTTGGAAAGCGAAAACTGGATGTGGTATAAGTACACTGTTGTGTGCTAGTGGTTTCCTTAGTAACGATGTATGTTTGACATCGTAGGCTAAATCATGGAGATATCATAGGGGGGATATCTATTTTGGAATCACGGATGATTCGTTTGATTTGCAGTTAGGTTTGAGCTGACTGCTTTTGAGACGGTTAGCATTGGGAGTACGCTGACGTTCTGTTACGGTTGTATTGGCTTGGGAGGTTTACCCCATTCCAGGTTTTGGTGCGAGGTTGGTATCCTCACGGTTGATGTGTCGTTCATGACCTGTTCATGATTCGACGATGTGAATCCGTTTGGATTTTGTAATCTCGGCAATTGTGGAATACGCCGTGCAAATTTCGAGGACAAAATTTTATTACTTGGGGATAATTGTGATACCCGGGTATTATTGGTGTTAATCTCGGTGTAGTAATAATCCTTAATGGATTTTAATTGTGGCAATGGTGTATTAATTACGGTTTTGAGACTCCCAGGGATTTTAAATCCAGTTTTTGGAGTCGTTGGATCCAAGGGATGAGATTGTATTCTCATCGTGGTGATAACCTTGGAATTTGGTTCTTGGTGGAACCTGGGGCCCGGAGTACTTTGTACTGGGGCTGGTAATGGGAATTGAGGCTAGAGAGATGATTTTTGAAAACAGATTATTTTTAATGAATCATGATGTAGCTGTGGAGGTATTGGTGTTTTGGAGCCTGAGTGCTATATATACCAAATGGACTCGGTATTCCGTCATTATATTTCACTCTCTTCTCTCCTTCACGCCTCTTTCCCTCACCCCAAACCCTTCCCCTCTTCTCCTCTTGGAACAAATCGATGGGGGCTCGTCTTGGGAGCCCGATTTCTTGAAGAAAGGCTGGTAATCTTCTTCTCCTCTCCTTTAGCGTCGATTTGATTATAGTTTTGTGCTAAATGGTTGAGTTATGGGTTTGCTTTGAGATTTGGGGGTTTTGGTTAAAAATCTAAAATGTTGATTTTAATGTTTTTATTGAGTTTAAATGATGTATTGGAGGTGTTGAGGAAGTTGGGGGTGTTGGTTTTGAGTTTGGGTGTGAAAAACATCATGGAAGCTCGAGTTTTCCGGAAACCCGCAGGTCGCTATTGTAGAGCGAGCAATGAAATAGAACTATGGAACCAAAAGTGAGATATATGGAATATATGTAATCATTGTTTAATGATTTGATGCTATTGATTATGATATCGGTATATGGCTAATGATATGTTAATCAATGTAATGATTAACTGGCATTTGGGAATTTGATGGTTTCAGTGTTTTGAGAATAGGGACAGTACAGGAAACCCCGGATGAGGATGATATCATCCATGGAGTATATTTTGTATTTCATAGCATTTACATTGTTGTAAACTATGAATTGTATTATTGTGATTATTGGATTTGGGATATTGGTATGCTCACCCCGTGTGGGGGCTGTCTCTGTTGGGACAGGTAATTAGGTGCATCGATGGCTTTGGAGTTGAGCTCGAGCTATGGAATGGAGGTGATTCCAGGGATCGAAGTACCAGTGACGGTATTGAGCACGGCGTTTTATACATTTGATACACATATACTTATTCGATGCTCGCATGTGAGCACTATTATGTGTACATGGTATGTATAAAAAGGCAAGGGCCTTTCTCTCTTCATTTGTGAGTGGTATGCAATTATCTATTGAATTGCTAAATGAACTGTGAACATGTTAGTGTATTACATTGGTGCATGATATGTATGTGAACTTGGTAAGGGAAACTAGATATTATATGGAATAATGTAAAGAATTTTTATATGAGGCATGAATGGCTATGATGATAAGTGATTTCTCCCCCACATGTATGATTGTATGCACTAATGGCATGGATTAATACACTAATAACGGATTAAGGGCACGAGGGTCCTTACAACATGGGAGAGCTTCGTGCGTCTACTTCCAAAATACATGGGTACGTTGTCAAAGTATAATATAGGAACAATTGTGGTGTTGAGGCATTTAAGATCTAACAACCGGGCAGTGAATACATTGAATTATGTATTTTGGGCTTTCAAGCCATGCGTCGACGAGTTTCGACATTGTCGCATAATCATTAGTGTTGATGGTCATTTGTACACAATGTTGATCGTCGTCACTCTGGATGCCAACAGTCAGATATTATCGTTAGCGTTCGGGATTGTTGATGAAGAAACATACGACTCATGAAAATGGTTCTTGGAGAATATCGGCTGCCATGTTATCTGTGATGCAACCGGTGTATGTCTTATTTCAGATACGCATAAGGGAATTGTGCGAGCAGTTGCAGATCTACCACTTTTTCAACCTCCTAATGGTGTGCACCGTTTCTGTCTAAGACACATGTGCTCCAATTTTAATTCAAAGTTTAAAAATATCCATTTGGAAGATCTATGCTGGGAAGTAGGCACATAACATCAGAATTGTAAGTTTGATGCCACAATGGAGGCAATCAAAAACAAAAATATTCTGGCATATATATATTTGGCAGGAATTTTGAAGGAAAAATACACTTTAGCCCACGATGGAGGTTGGCGTCGTGGGGGTAATGACTACCAATATGTTAGAATGCTTAAATGGTATGTTGAAGGATGCTCGAAGACTACCTATTTCTGTGATAGTACAATTGACCCTTCAAAAGTGCGTTTAATGCTTTATTCAACGTGTCACCAAAACTCAACATATGATTCACAACAATCAGCCCTGGCCCGATTATGCATATAAAAATATGAACAGTGGTCAAGAAAATCCATTGAGCATCGTGTTACCCGATATGATGTACGTGATCAAACTGCTTCGGTTGCGGGGGCAACATGTTCAAGTTGTCAGATTATCAACAAATGAGTGTTCATGTGGTAAATGGACGATTTTTGGAATTCCTTGTTCCCATGCTATTTGTACTGCCAAATATCATTCGTTGGATCCTACGACACTTATGCAACCATGGTATAGCATGTCTCAATACTCAGCAACCTACATGGGAAAATTTAGTCATCTTGCAGACGTTCGATACTGGGATCCACCCATATTTGAATTGAACAACAACCCCGTAAGACGTGAAAGAAGAAGGGCCAGTAGAAATAGAACGCGTCATTTGAGAAACGAGATGGATAGACAGGTTACTAAAGAGAGACAATTAGTATATGATATAAACAATTACAAATATTTTGGTAACTAATTCAAGACAAACATAATATCAGTATACAAAATCATATAACTACAATTGGCCACCGGTTCCACAATCACGTTGTATGCGATTTCGTTGCCCTCTACGCGGACTAGTAGTAATAGGATCATTTTGCTGTGTTGCAGTCCTAGTTATTGGGATATATCTTCATCAGAATAACTTGAAAACTGGATAGGTATTGAAATGTTTCTCGATGGTTGCATCTCCACAAAATTTCTTTGATATTCAAAACTCAATAGAGATGTAAAATTATGAGCCTGTGGGGATTGTGGTGTATGACAACCCGCATTATCAAAAACACTAGATGGACCAGCAGCAATATCAAATCCACCGGAAGACCCATCAACTGATGCAAAACCACCAAAAGGCACAGCAGATGATGCAAAACCATGAGCTCCAGCAAATGAAGCAAATCCACTAGATGGACAGCAGCAGTATCAAATCCACCGTATGTGCCAACAACATCAAAACCACCAGAAGCATCAAAACCACCAGATAAGCAGCAGAGTCAAATCCACCAGATGAACAGTGTCAAATCCACCAGATGACCCAATAGGAGCAAATCCACCAGATGACCCCGCAAGAGCAAATCCACCAGATGACCCTGCAAGTGCAAATCCACCAGATGGGTGGAAACCAATCCCATATATGTTAGGTGATATAACCCTTACAGTGATTCTCTCGTACCACTGCATATACTCATCGTATGTTGAGTTTGACCTAACACATGGTTCACCAGTGGCGACATGTCTTAGCCTCCTACGCCACATCCTAAGATGTATTTTGTGAAATTTGGCCCAATCCATATTGTGATTACCTATTCGGGTGACTTCATGTAGGTCATTACCGTCAAGTGCAGGTGATGAAATTGACTGGCATATATTGAACTGCCGCATCACCCGGTTAGGACGATGCATCTCCACAATTTGGAAGCAGATAAAAGGGCAAACGCTTTGCCAAATTGTAAGGACCCCGTGCCCTTAACCCGTAATTAGTGTATTAATCCATGCCATTAAGTGCATACAATCATATTATCATGGGAAGGAAACCATATACAAGAATAACGTCATTTACCATCTATAAAATTTCTTGCATTAGAACCTCATAATATTCAACTTCCCCAACTAAAGCCACTTTCATAGTATGCACCCTAATAATACACTAACATACTCTCAGTTCATTTAGCAATTCCGTATTTAATTGCATGCAAACCATAAATGAGGAGGGAAAACCATGCCCATTTATACATTCCATATACACGTAAAACATACTCACATGAGAGCACCCAATGAATAAGCTTGTATCTAATGTATAAAATACTCTACCAGATACTGTTACTGGTACTTCAACCCTAGAAGCACCTCCCAAGCACAGCTCGATCTCAACTCTGGATCTGTGTACTTATTCAACCAGCTCTGGTACCTCGATCCTGGAAGTACCTCTAATCAACAGCCCGAGCTCAACTCTGTGGGGTCCTCGTTACTTAATCCATTTATGTATTATCATAACATACATACGTGAGTCTGAATTAAGTAAAAACATGCACTGATTAAGAGTTTCTAACTAGTTACGTTGTTACAAGGTTATAAAAACCTAACCAACTATACATCACATGTACAAGTAACAACCTAATCCAAGTTAACTCCTAGGCAGTGGTTCAGCTCGCAGCGGAAAATGACTCACATCCCGTCTCCCCACGTCTATGAGTCCCTACAGAAACATTCACACAATGAGTATAGAGAACATCTATCTCAGTGCAATATCAAAACATAATATCAATATCAATGATAAAGCACAATAAATCATCTAACGTGAATGTTCTGTATCATGCATCCACAAATGCACTATGTCATGACATGTCTCAACAATTACCCTATTATCACGAGCCCCATATGATATGCCTATTCAGCTCAATATGTCAGTGGAACCACATCACATCTTCATATTAGCAGCACATATCATAGTACCATACTCATCTGTGATAATAGCCAGAGCATATACCCACACCAGGCGTATATCTCTCAAGCCAAAGCATATGTAGTATATCTATCGTGGCAACGATCCCAACCAAAGCATATACCACACCAGGCATATCTATCGAGGCAATGATCTCACCAAAGCATATACACATATCTATCAAGGCCTCCATCCCAATTCATATGAAATCCATGTATGTGTATGTACATGCATATGAAACTACCAATCATATGACACAAGATAACATAAATCATATGATATCAAAACCATAACATCATCATCACATCATATCTATACTCCGTACGTCAACACGTACCTGTATTGCGACACAAAAGATGTAAATCAGGCGTCAATGTCTAACCGCCTCGTTGTCATGTCCCCTGTGATGATGCTACAACAATGCCAATAATATATCATGTTATAATAGGCATTAAAATCAAATTCCACAAAATATAACATTTTTCAAAACCTAACCATGGCGATCGATCTCATGCTTTGAGGCGATCGATTGCCCAACGTTTTGATCTTCGGCGACCGATCTCCTAATTTCAAGCGATCGGTCGCCTCTCCTTTGAAAAACCTACTGCCTCAAGGCGATCGATTGCCTACTTTGAAGCGATCGATCGCTCAACACCGACTTACCCATGTTTAGCCATAGGCGATCGATTGCCTAAAACGCAGCGATCGATCGCCTCCTCTGTTTCAGAAAATAAACATGGCGATTTTCAACATTCTTCATGGTATTTCTTACACAATGCATTTCCTATCCTTTCACCACAGTTCATGAAAACCTTAGGATCATATAAACATGTTTCTCATATTATAGCATCAATATCTTGGCATAAAACAAGTTATGAATTGACATAAGAATACTTGATATGCCAATGCACATACTTCATTACCAACTACACAATTCAAGTTCACAACTATAAATTCCTTACCAATATTGTATAAATTCACTTCACTTCACTTCCTAGCTCAAATCTCAAATGAATTCCAAGCTTAAACCAAGAGGAACTTCAAAGAGTTGGAGAGGAGCTTGTGTAGGATTTTAGTAGGTGTGATTTGGTGTAGTGTGAGCTTATCAAGCTAATATTCATTTTAATAGCAGCTCATCCAAACTCACATGTACATGAAACTCAAACTCACAAACACACCCCATTCAAACTCAAATTCACGTGTACATCCCCTCACATCTCCTCAAATGTAGGGTAAATGCACATCAAGGTAATATGCCATATGGTTCATTTTATACATGTATTAATTCATCCTTGGTTCAACCCAAACCCAATTCATATCATATCGAAATTAGTCATAATAACGATATAATCATATCACACGTGTATAAAGCAAATCGAGGCATTACAATTCTCCCCCACTCATTGAATTTCGTCCTCGAAATTGCATATACAAACATGCGTGTATAGATAAGCCACTCAACAATCCTACTACATGAAGATAGGAAACATGATCATGTATGCAACAGTACAGTACGTATGTACCAAAAGTATCGTAAAACTGTAAAATCATACCAGAAAACAAATCCGGATACCGTTGCATCATATGCTGCTCCGTCTCCCACGTTGCCTCTTCGACACCCCTTCTGTCCCACTGTACTTTAACCATAGGAATCACTTTATTACGCAACCTGCGTTCAGCTCGATCCAAGATCATAACCGGTCGTTCCTCATACGACACATCTGTATCCAACTGTACCTCAGGTAACTGTAATACATGACTCGGATCTTGTTCATACTTCCTCAACAGTGAAACATGAAAGACATCATGAATACTACTCAAGGCCGGTGGTAGTGCCAATCGATATGCCAACGTACCAATACGTTGCAATACTTCATACGGACCAACATACCGTGGAGACAATTTTCCACGCTTACCAAACCGTACTACACCTTTAAAAGGTGAGATTTTCAAGAACACATGGTCACCAACTTGAAATTCAAGTGGTCTACGTCGCTTATTAGCATACGCAGCCTGTCTGTCTTGAGCAGCTTTAAGTTTCAATCTAATTACTTTCACTTTCTCTTCCATTTCATGAATCATATCCGGTCCAGTTAAGGAAGGCTGATCCACATCATCCCAATACAATGGCGATCTACATCGTCGCCCATACAAAGCCTCAAATGGTGCCATCTGTATACTAGACTGATAACTGTTGTTATATGAAAATTCCACTAATGTCAACGACTCTTGCCAAGAGGTATCAAACTCTAATACACAGGCACGCAACATATCCTTAAGCGTCTGTATCGTACGCTCTGTTTGTCCATCTGTCTGAGGATGATATGCTGTACTCAACCGCACTTCAGTTCCCAACGATGTCTGTAACCCTTCCCAGAAATGAGAAGTACATCTCGGATCCATATCCGATACAATGGAAACTGGAATACCATGTAGTCTCACTACATGTTGAATGTATAATTGTGCCATTCTCAGATATGTAAATGTCATACAATGTGGCACAAAATTAGATACTTTGGTGAGTCGGTCAACAATCACCCAAATAGCATCGCAACCAGAAGACGTCCGTGGCAAATAAGTCACAAAGTCCATCGTGATATGTTCCCATTTCCACTGAGGAATTTCCAAACTATGTAATTCCCCTCCTGGTCTCTGTCTTTCCGCTTTCACTTGTTGACAGATCAAACATCGTTTCACAAAGCTCAATACATCCTGTTTCATACTTTTCCACCAAAATTGTGTACGTAAATCATGATACATTTTCTTCCCTCCAGGATGTATACTGTATCTACTACAATGAGCACGTTGTAGTAGTTCTTGGCGTAGTCCTAATGAAGCAGGTACTACCCAACAAGTTCTGTATTTCAAAGTTCCATCACTTGTAAGTACAAATTGAGATGTTTGTCCTTGACTTATCCTTTCCTTCCACTGTTGTACTTCATCATCAGTCATTTGTGCCGTTCTGATTTTCTCAAAAATGTCGGGTTCAATCAACAACGTTGATACCCGTACTGGCACTATTTCCACATCAAAATCATAACCCAAAGTACAACAGGAAGTCATCAAGGCAGATAAATGAATCATCTCATCAGCCGTATGATGTACCTTTCGACTCAAAGCATCTGCTGTAAGATTAGCCATTCCTGGATGATATTCAATTTCACAATCATAATCTTTCAACAGATCCATCCATCTTCTTTGTCTCATATTCAACTCCGCTTGAGTGAATAGAAATTTTAGACTCTTATGATCTGTGTATATGGTAAATGACGTACCATATAAATAATGTCGCCATATCTTCAATGCAAAGACAATGGCAGCCAATTCCAGATCATGCACTGGATATCTCATTTCATGTGGCTTCAACTGTCGTGATGCATAAGCCACTACATGTTTGTCCTGCATCAATACACAACCCAAACCCAGTAATGATGCATCCGTATATAATGCAAACCTGTCATGCTCAGATGGAATGATCAATACTGGAGCTGTAGTCAATCGATGTTTCAATTCCTGAAAACTACGCTCACAAGTCTCTGACCATTGAAATGATACTCCCTTCTGTGTCAAATGTGTTAATGGTTTGGCGATCGCTGAAAATCCTTCAACAAACCGTCTATAATATCCAGCCAAACCCAAGAAACTACGAATCTCTGGCACAGAAGTAGGTGCTGACCAATTCAACACTGCTTCCACTTTCTTTGAATCAACTGATATCCCTTCTGCTAAAATAACATGTCCCAAAAAGCCGACAGTAGTCAACCAAAACTCACACTTACTGAGTTTGGCATACAACTGATGTGTCCTCAACAATTGTAATACCATATGCAAATGATGACCATGTTCTGCATCACTCTGCGAATAGATCAGTATATCATCAATAAAGACAATGACAAATCGATTAAGGTATTCTTGGAAAACCCGATTCATTAAACTCATAAAGACAGCAGGAGCATTTGTCACTCCAAAAGGCATCACCAGAAACTCATAATGCCCATAACGAGTCCTAAATGCTGTCTTCTGTATATCTCCTTCCCTCACACGTATTTGATGATATCCTGACCTCAAATCAATCTTAGAATAAATCCTTGAACCCTGTAACTGATCAAACAAATCATCAATACGAGGAAGATGATATTTATTCTTTATGGTTACCTTGTTCAATTGTCTATAGTCAATACACAATCTCATTATCCCATCCTTCTTCTTAACAAATAAGACCGGAGCACCCCAAGGCGATACACTAGGACGTATGTACCCCTTGTCCAATAAATCTTGCAATTGAGTTTTCAACTCTTTCAATTCAGTTGGTGCCATCCGATAAGGAGCCTGTGAAATTGCAGAAGTACCAGGTATCAAATCAATACCAAATTCCACTTCTCGACTCGGTGGGAATCCAGGTATCTCATCTGGAAACACATCCGCATATTCTGCAACCACTGGTATCTCCTCCACTTTCCTTCCTAGTTTCTGTTCAGTGATATCAAGGGCATAAATCAAATAACCCGCATGTCCACGCTCTAACAAACGCGACATTCGGATTGCTGATATCAAAGGAATCCGTGCCCTTGATCCCTGGCCATAGAAGAACCATTGATTTCCAGTATCAGACTGAAATCTCACTATCTTCTGACTACAATCCACAACAGATTGATATGTACTCAACACATCAATTCCAATGATGCAATCAAAATCTGACATGTCTAACACAATCAAATCAGTCTGTAGTCCATATTCAGTCTCAAACTGAATATCACAATTAGACACACTCTGACAAGTCATCACAGTAGTTCCCATGGGTGTCGAAACATAAAGAGGCATCAACAGTGGAGACGAGCATATATGATACTGATCAATAAAAGCTTGTGCAATAAAAGAATGTGATGCACCAGTATCAATCAACAGAAAAGCAGGATAAGTAAACAAAGTACACTTACCCGCTATCACAGTATCAGGAGCTGCCTCTGCTTCCTCCCTGTTCAGTGCATACACCTGAGCCTGAGGTGGTCCTGTCCTCTGTCCTCCACCAGACTGTGGTACACCCTGTGGTCTCTGCTGCACTGTATTCTCTGACATTGGTCCTCTCCTCTGTTGTCCACCCACTTGAGGACAATCACGGATCACATGTCCTGGTTTCCCACAACGGAAACAAACCACCGTATCAAACTGTGGACAATTTCTTTGATAATGTGGCCCTCCACATTTAAAACATTGTAATACTCATCCACTACTACTACTACTTCCTTGGGACTGTCTTTTAGATTTTCGGTCATCCCCTTTCCGTGGTCCAAAACGTTTCCCACTAAACCTAGATGAAGATGCACCACCTCGTGGTGATTTAAATGGTTCCCCTCTAGGTCTCATACTGTCAGATGTAGGTGGTTGGGCTTGTCCAACATCTGTATATACCCCTACAGCAATCTCAGCCATCTCGGCTCTAGTCAACGCTTCTTCAGATGATGTAGGGTTATTGGACATTACCCTATCAAATAATTCAGGCCTCAACCCTTTCACAAACTGTCTGATCTTTGCTTTTGTGTTTACATCGATATGTGGCACATACCGGAGCAAAGAAGAATAATGCACAGCATAGTCAGATACTGTCATTGATCCCTGTCTCAAGTTTGTAAATTCATCCTCTTTCCTCTGCCTTGCAGCAACAGAGAAATAATGCTCCAAAAACTTTGTTCTAAACACATCCCAGTTCACTGTTTGTCCTTGAGCCCTCAACTCAAGCACTGTGGATTTCCACCACATCATAGCTTTCTTCGCTAACTGAAATTCAGCTAAACGTAACCAAGCTATCTTGACACACGGTGCTGATACAATCTGTTCGACACGTTCCAGCCACTTCTCTGACAGTTCCCCTGACTCAGTCCCCTCAAACCTGGGTGGCTGATAACTCAGAAACTGCGTCAACGTCAATTCTCCAGGCAACAGTACCTGTTCCACTGGCCCTTGCTCAATCGGTGGTGGTGGCACAGGCGCCATCCTCACACTAGCATTACCACTCAGGGCATCCCCAACATCCTCATGATACCCTCTGTCTGTCATAGCTGTAGATCAAGGTTTAACAATAACATTCACAAGTATATAACATGTTAGAATAACATCATATTCCAAATACTAACATGCTATTACCATTCTCAAAGTGTTTAGGTAACTCCCTAATACACTTCCTCTACCCATGTTCACCCCGTTCTCGAACCACTGCTCTGATACCACTAATGTGGGGTCCTCGTTACTTAATCCATTTATGTATTATCATAACATACATACGTGAGTCTGAATTAAGTAAAAACATGCACTGATTAAGAGTTTCTAACTAGTTACGTTGTTACAAGGTTATAAAAACCTAACCAACTATACATCACATGTACAAGTAACAACCTAATCCAAGTTAACTCCTAGGCAGTGGTTCAGCTCGCAGCGGAAAATGACTCACATCCCGTCTCCCCACGTCTATGAGTCCCTACAGAAACATTCACACAATGAGTATAGAGAACATCTATCTCAGTGCAATATCAAAACATAATATCAATATCAATGATAAAGCACAATAAATCATCTAACGTGAATGTTCTGTATCATGCATCCACAAATGCACTATGTCATGACATGTCTCAACAATTACCCTATTATCACGAGCCCCATATGATATGCCTATTCAGCTCAATATGTCAGTGGAACCACATCACATCTTCATATTAGCAGCACATATCATAGTACCATACTCATCTGTGATAATAGCCAGAGCATATACCCACACCAGGCGTATATCTCTCAAGCCAAAGCATATGTAGTATATCTATCGTGGCAACGATCCCAACCAAAGCATATACCACACCAGGCATATCTATCGAGGCAATGATCTCACCAAAGCATATACACATATCTATCAAGGCCTCCATCCCAATTCATATGAAATCCATGTATGTGTATGTACATGCATATGAAACTACCAATCATATGACACAAGATAACATAAATCATATGATATCAAAACCATAACATCATCATCACATCATATCTATACTCCGTACGTCAACACGTACCTGTATTGCGACACAAAAGATGTAAATCAGGCGTCAATGTCTAACCGCCTCGTTGTCATGTCCCCTGTGATGATGCTACAACAATGCCAATAATATATCATGTTATAATAGGCATTAAAATCAAATTCCACAAAATATAACATTTTTCAAAACCTAACCATGGCGATCGATCTCATGCTTTGAGGCGATCGATTGCCCAACGTTTTGATCTTCGGCGACCGATCTCCTAATTTCAAGCGATCGGTCGCCTCTCCTTTGAAAAACCTACTGCCTCAAGGCGATCGATTGCCTACTTTGAAGCGATCGATCGCTCAACACCGACTTACCCATGTTTAGCCATAGACGATCGATTGCCTAAAACGCAGCGATCGATCGCCTCCTCTGTTTCAGAAAATAAACATGGCGATTTTCAACATTCTTCATGGTATTTCTTACACAATGCATTTCCTATCCTTTCACCACAGTTCATGAAAACCTTAGGATCATATAAACATGTTTCTCATATTATAGCATCAATATCTTGGCATAAAACAAGTTATGAATTGACATAAGAATACTTGATATGCCAATGCACATACTTCATTACCAACTACACAATTCAAGTTCAAAACTATAAATTCCTTACCAATATTGTATAAATTCACTTCACTTCACTTCCTAGCTCAAATCTCAAATGAATTCCAAGCTTAAACCAAGAGGAACTTCAAAGAGTTGGAGAGGAGCTTGTGTAGGATTTTAGTAGGTGTGATTTGGTGTAGTGTGAGCTTATCAAGATAATATTCATTTTAATAGCAGCTCATCCAAACTCACATGTACATGAAACTCAAACTCACAAACACACCCCATTCAAACTCAAATTCACGTGTACATCCCCTCACATCTCCTCAAATGTAGGGTAAATGCACATCAAGGTAATATGCCATATGGTTCATTTTATACATGTATTAATTCATCCTTGGTTCAACCCAAACCCAATTCATATCATATCGAAATTAGTCATAATAACGATATAATCATATCACACGTGTATAAAGCAAATCGAGGCATTACAATTCTCCCCCACTCATTGAATTTCGTCCTCGAAATTGCATATACAAACATGCGTGTATAGATAAGCCACTCAACAATCCTACTACATGAAGATAGGAAACATGATCATGTATGCAACAGTACAGTACGTATGTACCAAAAGTATCGTAAAACTGTAAAATCATACCAGAAAACAAATCCGGATACCGTTGCATCATATGCTGCTCCGTCTCCCACGTTGCCTCTTCGACACCCCTTCTGTCCCACTGTACTTTAACCATATGAATCACTTTATTACGCAACCTGCGTTCAGCTCGATCCAAGATCATAACCGGTCGTTCCTCATACGACACATCTGTATCCAACTGTACCTCAGGTAACTGTAATACATGACTCGGATCTCGTTCATACTTCCTCAACAGTGAAACATGAAAGACATCATGAATACTACTCAAGGCCGGTGGTAGTGCCAATCGATATGCCAACGTACCAATACGTTGCAATACTTCATACGGACCAACATACCGTGGAGACAATTTTCCACGCTTACCAAACCGTACTACACCTTTAAAAGGTGAGATTTTCAAGAACACATGGTCACCAACTTGAAATTCAAGTGGTCTACGTCGCTTATTAGCATACGCAGCCTGTCTGTCTTGAGCAGCTTTAAGTTTCAATCTAATTACTTTCACTTTCTCTTCCATTTCATGAATCATATCCGGTCCAGTTAAGGAAGGCTGATCCACATCATCCCAATACAATGGCGATCTACATCGTCGCCCATATAAAGCCTCAAATGGTGCCATCTGTCTACTAGACTGATAACTGTTGTTATATGAAAATTCCACTAATGTCAACGACTCTTGCCAAGAGGTATCAAACTCTAATACACAGGCACGCAACATATCCTTAAGCGTCTGTATCGTACGCTCTGTTTGTCCATCTGTCTGAGGATGATATGCTGTACTCAACCGCACTTCAGTTCCCAACGCTGTCTGTAACCCTTCCCAGAAATGAGAAGTAAATCTCGGATCCCTATCCGATACAATGGAAACTGGAATACCATGTAGTCTCAATACATGTTGAATGTATAATTGTGCCATTCTCAGATATGTAAATGTCATACAATATGGCACAAAATGAGATACTTTGGTGAGTCGGTCAACAATCACCCAAATAGCATCGCACCAAAATACAGCTGCTTGTCGCGATCGATCGGCGCTCCTCAGCGATCGATCGCTGAGCGCCGATCGATCGCGACCTGCGATTTTCCGAAAAACTCGAGCTTCCATGGTGTTTTTGACACCCAAACTCAAAACCAACACCCAAAACTTCCTCAACACATCCATAATACCATTTGGAACCAATAAAACACTAAAAGCTCAACTTTGAATTTTTATCAAAAACTCCCAAATTTCAAACCAAACAAAATACACAACCAAAACCCACCATACTACTATCAAATCGAAGACAATGGTGAGGGGAAGATGAATACCTGATTATCTTCGAGAAATCCGGCTCCCGAGTCAAGCCACCAACGATTTCTTCTCCAAGGGAGAAAAGAGGGAAATGGGGGAGGGTTTGGGCGCATAGAGAGAGAGGGAGAGAGAGGGAATTCGTCCAAATGACGGAATACCGAGTCAACTTGGTATATATAGTACCAAAACTCGAAAATACCAATCCTTCCACAAATACATCATGACCCAGTAAAAATCATCTGTTTTCAAAAATTACCTCCCAATCTCCATTTCCATGACCAGCCCTAGTACAAAGTACTCCGGACCCCAAATCTCACCAAAGACCAAATTCCAAGGTTAACACCACGACGAGAATACAATCTCATCCCTTGGATCCGATGACTCCAAATATCGGATTTAAAATCCCCGAGAGTCTAGAAATCGCAATTAATTCATAATTGCCACAAATAAAATCCATTAAGGATTATTACCACACCGGGATTAACATCATTAACCCCCGGATATCACAATTATCCCCCACTAATAAAATTTCATCCTCTAAATTTGCACGGCGCACTCCACGTAAGGCCGAGAACACGCAATCCAAACGGATCCACGATGTCGAATCATCAACATAACATGAACGACACAACAACCGCGAGGATACCGACCTTGCACCAAACCTGGAATGGAGTAACCTCTCCAACCGACACAAATCCAAGGAAGACATCAGCATTCCCCGATGCTAACCATATCAAAGGCAGTCAACCAAACGTAACTGCAAATTTAGCGAATCATTCGTGATTCAAAAATAGATATCGTCTCAATGATATCTCCACGATTAGCCTACGATGTTAATCACACATCGTTGCCAAGGAAACCACCAGTACACTACAGTATACTTATACTAAATCCGGTTCCCATTTTCCAATTCCACCTCCACTAAAGGAGCAGTTGCACCACTTTGCAACATGGAATCGGGCCACCACTGCCACCGATCAACACAAACACATCTCCAAAGATGTCTACATTTGTGTGTTCCAAGAAATCACATCTTGATCCGAACACACCATCAATACTCCACAAGGTCTCAAATTTCCGAAAGGACATGCAAAACAATCAATCGCATTCCGCCCCACGTGTCAACCACGACACTGAACCAATCCGAAATCTGGCCATTCCTCGTTTACCCTAGGATTCAACAATCCTAACACAAGGAAGCTATCGAATTAACCAGCAAGAATTACCATGGTCCCACAACATGACAATCCCTCATCAGGGGAAGTCAACTGGACCTCACGATTATTCCTCAGAATACCTCGTGCCATCGAGATTACCAATCTCAAGGTGCCACAATCTCACCGGAGATTCATTCATCAAAGCATACAAATCCGATGCTCGACGAGTACCAAGAAAATGTTGGCAGTCGTATACCCACACCGGCATACACGCCGAAGCACTAACACCACATGCATACTCGATGCAATAGACTCGGGTAACTCCAATCATACCCAAAATCCCAAAACCAACTGCCAATCCTCAATTATTCTCACTCCACGGAGAATGATGGTTGACAAACCAAAAAAAAAGTGTGATTTTAACATCAACACGACACAACCAAATCAACGAACCTCCCAAAAGATTCAACTGGTAGGTATATCAATACCGCCTTACTCACAAGGAAAGTGTCATGAATCCATGACCCTCCAACCTCGAACTGCCGTACGGAAAACCTGGATATATTTATACCAAAACATATCCCAGAACCAACAACAAGATGACTGGTTCAGAATAGTGCATCCCTGCAACTATTACTAGTCTGAAACCCGTATACTCCATGTATACTCATCCTAGAGATTCTCTGTACTAATACCATAGTACTCCCCAAAACTGAGCATTTCCCCAGAGACGCCTCCTCGAACGTCTCACTGAAAGGTAAGAAGTCCATTACTTGGTCCAACACTAGTAATGATTATCATGGCTGATTCACAATCAACCCACGACCGATACCAGCTGTTTCCATGACAGTACAATCCAAATCTCTCCAAGAGATAAAATCAATATAGTAGTGTTACCCCACTAACTATATCCCACAATTCCAATTGTGACTCCCGTTGCATTTCACATGCAAAGATGCCAACCAGAGCTAACAACGAATTGTTGACACTCACGTTGGTATTCCCAACAAAATAGAGTTGTCCCAGTACAAGTCCCTCAAAATTCGACGTATAAACGTCCCCGTGAAGTATTCCCTACCTCCATCATCATACCACGAGGAGACTACAAGAGTCTACCAAAACCCTCATCGTATCACCATACGATTCACTAACTCAAATCCAACGAGCAGTATAATGGTTAACAAGCACACTAAAGCACTGAAACATTACCTGGCTAGCGATTCGCTGCCCCCATAGGCTTGTACCAAGCCTACCAACGCATCATACGTTCCACACGGTATACCATACCGTAACAAGCCATTAGAGTAGTTGGTCATCACCCAATATTCTAAAATATCAAAGCATAAGGGACATCCCGGTGTCCTTGCTCAACCACAGTGCAATCCTAATCCATTATGACTTATTCCACACCCTCAGGGTGCGGGTGACCATGTCTACCACACATCACAACGACAATCGAGTAGTTTTCTCAATAACTACTCTTACCACCAATCACTTGGCCTTAGCCAATCCGGCGAGTATACCTAAAGGTATCACTACTCGACAAATATTTACCTCTAATGCATGATGCGGTACACTCACCGGTACAATGCATCCAATAATCCATCGAGCAAACCTGCTCGGCATAACAGTGTCGTCATCCCGTGACGATATATGTCAACATATGAAATCCAAATAACACCGTCAACTCTTGACGGTATTTGTTGATACACGACATACGAAATCTCATCGTCGAACACATGACAGTATATAACAACATATGGTATTCACAATAATGCTAACAAAACAGTAATACCCATACCTCATCGCTATCAAGATAGCGGCATACCTATCTCCATCGTTCAACCGTGGTACGCAATCAGTATCCATCGCTCGTAGGTGGCGTAATCCAGTGACGTACATAGCGGTATAACCCATCGCTATAGAATCAGCGGCACGATCCCTCGCCATAGAGTCAGCGGCATAAAATGTCGCTATAGATATCCGGCGGCATGAACCATCGCCAATAGAATAGCGGAATGAACCATCGCTATATAGATACCCGGCGGCATAAACCATCGCCAATAGAATAGCGAAATGAACCATCGCTATATAGATACCCGGCGCATAAACCATCGCCAATAGAATAGCAGAATGAACCATCGCTATGAATACCCGGCGGCATAAACCATCGCCAATAGAATAGCGGAATGAACCATCGCTATATAGATACCCGGCAGCATAAACCATCGCCAATAGAATAGCGGAATGATATCCCTCGCTATAATATGACAGCGGTCGTGTTCTTTGCTTCATATGAGCGGCAAATATCCTTCATCGCTACCTCGCTTCGACATACCTCTCGGCAAATAATATCCCTCGCTATAATATGACAGCGGTCGTGTTCTTCGCTTCATATTAGCGGCAAATATTCTCTCATCGCTACGGCATGACAACGGCACCATTACTCCTCGTTTTATCATGAGAGCGGAAATACCCCTCGCGTTACATGACAGCGGAAATACCCCTCGCTTAGATAATACCAGCGGAAAATAATATCCCTCGCTATGATATGACAGCGGCCGTGTTCTTCGCTTCATATCAGCGGTGAATATTCTCTCATCGCTACGGTATGACAGCGGCTAGTATTCAGATCGCTACGCCATGAAGCGACAAGTATTCACATCGCTACGCCATGTATGCAACCGCAATGCATAGCCCATATCTCAATAAACATTGCCATGTGTGTATTTTAATGCACCTCGTTTCAAATGTGACATGCATAATTTTACCATCGCTTCAACATTTAGCGGCAAAGCATTAAAATCATCACTCCAATATGCAACCGTAATGCATGATCCATGTCCCATGTGACCCTGCAACCACCATGGTTAGCAGCAACATATTCCAATTATGAACACATATCATAAACGCACATAAGCAATATAGTTGTGCCACACAACACTAACTATCATCATGCATAAATATGTGCTACCCATTCCTATCAGCGTGTTCCACGCCCTCAACAGCCCCAAAGAGCAAACCACTGCTCTGATACCACTAATGTAAGGACCACCGTGCCCTTAACCCGTTATTAGTGTATTAATCTATGCCATTAAGTGCATACAATCATATTATCATGGGAAGGAAACCATATACAAGAATAACGCCATTTACCATCTATAAAATTTCTTGCATTAGAACCTCATAATATTCAACTTCCCCAACTAAAACCACTTTCATAGTATGCACCCTAATAATACACTAACATACTCTCAGTTCATTTAGCAATTCCGTATTTAATTGCATGCAAATCATAAATGAAAAGAGAAAACCATGCCCATTTATACATTTCATATACACGCAAAATGTACTCACATGAGAGCACTCAATGAATAAGCGTGTATCTAATGTATAAAATACTCTACCAGATACCGTTACTGGTACTTCAATCCTGGAAGCACTTCCCAAGCACAACTCGATCTCAACTCTGGATCTGTGTACTTATTCAACCAGCTCTGGTACCTCGATCCTGGAAGTACCTCTAATCAACAGCTCGAGCTCAACTCCAAAGCTGCTGCTACACCTGTATCACCTGCCCCAACAGAGACAGCCCCCACACGGGGTGAGCATACCAATACCACCAATCTAATAATCATAATATTACAATTCATAATTTACAGAATGTAAATGCCATGAATTTAAATGATACACCCTGGATGGTATCATCCTCATCCTGGATCCCCTGTATTGTCCATGTTCTCAAAATAACCAAACCATTAAATTCTCAAAAGCCAGATGATCATCTCATTGATCAACTAAAACCATCCCTGCTATACCAGTTCCATAATCAAATATGATTAAATCATCAAATAGGGTACTACAGATATCACATGTATCTAGCCAATTATTCCATATTTCTTTTTCATAGCTCGCTCCACAATAGCAGCATTTTAACCTCACGCACGCTCAACAATAGTGGCGTCATAACCGATGGTCGCTCAACGGCGACAACATCCCAAATCATTGCTCGCTCAATAGCTGCACCATATGGTTCCCAATGTATGTCCATTTAACGCAATTACCATCTACCATGCATATCACTATCCACTTATAGCAAGTGCCATATACCATGCATTTCAATATCCATTTATTGTAAACACCACATACCATGCATTTCAATGTCCATTTATTGCAATTACCACATACCATGCATTTTAATGTCCATTTATTGCAATACCACATACCATGCATTTTACAGTTGCAACATTATAATAGGTTATGCTCGTACGTCATACGTACCTTATACTTTCGTAGTTCGAGTCCGCCTCACCTGAGTCCCACGACCCGATGAATTATGTGCTAACACATAAATAGCTCACAATTAAACACAAGCATACAACCACGTGCTCAAGCACGTTCATAACCCCCAAACATATCGTCAATCCATGACGATTACCAAAATAAAAGCCCCCCGGCTAAGCATGCATAATATCCCAAAATATTCCATTTTTCACGTTTAAAAGATAGCCAAAAACCCAACCGAGAATTCCGTTTTATTAAATTTTGGCTCCAATCAATCCATTTTAAAAGCATGGCATTCCCATTGGAATGTAGACATTGCCCCGGAAATGGGCTATTTAAACCCCAAGTCCAAAATTCCAAGTTTTAAAACAAATAGTGAAAAGATCACTATTCAGCAAGCCGCGATCGATCGCTAATCACGCGCGATCGATCGCGCAGGAATACTACCGAGCAGAACCTCCTCGCGATCGATCGCCAAGTCTTGGCGATCGATCGCCAAACACCCCGCGATCGATCGCCAAGACTTCGTGATCGATCGCTAGTACTGTACATCGTCACCAAAATACAACTACTTGTCGTGATCGATCGGCGCTCCTCGGCGATCGATCGCGACCTGCGATTTTCCGAAAAACTCGAGCTTCCATGGTGTTTTTGACACCCAAACTCAAAACCAACACCCCAAACTTCCTCAACACATCCATAATACCATTTGGAACCAATAAAAACACTAAAAACTCAACTTTGATTTTTTTTATCAAAAACCCCCCCAAATTCCAAACCAAACAAAATACACAACAAAAACCCACCATACTACTATCAAATCGAAGACAATGGTGAGGGGAAGATGAATACCTGATTATCTTTGAGAAATTTGGCTCCCGAGTCAAGCCACCAACAATTTCTTCTCCAAGGGAGAAAAGAGGGAAATGGGGGAGGGTTTGGGCTCATAGAGAGAGAGGGAGAGAGAGAGAATTCGTCCAAATGACGGAATACCGAGTCCACTTGGTATATATAGTACCAAAACTCGAAAATACCAATCCTTCCACAAATACATCATGACTCATTAAAAATCATCTGTTTTCAAAAATTACCTCCCAATCTCCATTTCCATTACCAGCCCCAGTACAAAGTACTCCGGACCCCAATCCCACCAAAGACCAAATTCCATGGTTAACACCACGACGAGAATACAATCTCATCCCTTGGATCCGATGACTCCAAATATCGGATTTAAAATCCCCGAGAGTCTAGAAACCACAATTAATTCATAATTGCCACAAATAAAATCCATTAAGGATTATTACCACACCAGGATTAACAACATTAACCCCTGGGTATCACACAAATATCATTATTATATATAGTAATAATGAAAGTAACATCATCGGCCTCTGCGTCATACACGATCCTGTTAAACTGCACATCGTTAAAATAAAAAATGGTCAACCAATATATTCAAATCATCATAAATTTTCAAAATTCAATTACATAATTTAGGTTTACCTCGTCATTATTCATTTGGTGGAGAGAATGTCGTATAATTCTGACCGGGTGTGTTCCTATATGGGTGTGACGAAACACGGTGTTCCACCTATTATAAAGAATGTTAATATTGCAATGTTTTATTATTTTAATATTAGTATCCAATAAAAAAATTATGATTATCGTGCACCATAGGGAGCAACAGGAACATTTTCAAGGACAATTAGAGTTTTTAATTGTCGGGTCAGGGTTCAGACATTTTATCCTACTCCATGCCCATATCTGCCAATAAACATAAAAATATTTTAAAATATTTATGATGTATGATATTAGTAAAAGAAAAATATTACATATACCTGCAAAATATACAAAGGCCCTATGATAGTACATTTTCCTATAGCTGATGCACTGCACAATTCACGGTATAAATATGCCAACACTGCACTGCCCCAACTATATGAGTTCACACTTCCAACCCTTCAAGTAGCTGAAAATACACGAGCTTTACAGAGCTACTATTATAACCTGGAAGCAAAATTTCATCGATAATCATCAAAGATATACATCGAGTGTACTTTATTACATCAATCTCTGAGCTCATATCAGAGATACGATTAGTTCGGCAGTGATTGTCTAGAGCGGTCATCCTTAGGTGACCACCTTTAAATTTTGCTTCTGGCGGCTCAAATCCCAGCAACTCAAGACATGCATCTTGCAATCCTTCCACACGTTCTGAATCATCTACCTCAGTTACTGGGTGACGATCAACTTTCAGACCCCAAATTATAGAAATATTGTTGGAACCGAAGAGGGGGGGTGAATGAGGTTCCTTGGCTACTTTAGCGTTTTAAAATGAATTTGCAAAATAAACGAGTTTGCACTGCAGAAGACTTAAGTCAATTGATAAATAAATAAAAGAAAGTAAATAAATGCGTAATTAAAATAAAGCGATAAACGACAAGAGAATTTGTTATAAAAGTTCGGCGATGAATCGCCTACGTCTCCTCTTCCCGGCTAGATAACTTCCAACCAAGGTTCCACTAGAACGAATGATCTTGGTCTTGAGGGCTCCAAGTTAGCCACAATACAACTCTTCACGAGTACACAAAGCTCTTCACGAGCACCACTCTATTCACGAGTCTTCTTGGCCTTAAGGGCTCCAAGGATAGCCACACAAAACTCTTCCCGAGTTACCAACACTCTTTACGATTCTTCTTGGCCTTAAGGGCTCCAAGGATAGCCACAACACATGCACCAACTTTACTTGTTGATGACTTTGCAATTTTCAACTTGCGTCGGTGTTGGAGGACCTTACAAATAAATCAACAACACCTTCACGGTGTAACAACACGAAGAAACCAAGACTCTCACAAAAGAAAAGAATCACAAACTCCAATACAACACAAATGTATGGAGATTGCAATGCTATATGAAATTTGAATAAGCAAAGCTTTGATGAAGTTTGTAGGCTTGTTTCTTGTCTTCAAAATGCTCCAAAACATCCATATTTATAGTGTAGGAGGCCCCAAGGCTCCTACTAGCTGTTGCTATACATAAGGCTTGAATCACTCCTCGATCGCCTCGGACATCGTCTCGGGCGATCACCATCGCCGCGCCCCAACTGTCACCATGATACACACAACGCCTCAGACGATGTACCGATCGCCTCATGCGATCAACAACACAAATAGATGTCGTAGCCTCAGCTGGTCAAAATCTTCCATCGCCTCAGGCAAAGCATCGGTCGCCTCAGGCGTTCAGGCCATCGCCTCAGGCGATCAAGCCATCGCCTCGGTCAAACTCCCCCTGCGCGCGAGCCTCGGCGTCGCCTCTGTCGATGTGCTTGGCGATGTTGCTCCTGGCTGCCGTCGCCTGGGGCGATGGTCACCATCGCCTGGGGCGATCCATACCAGAATTTGCACAATTGATTTTCTTCAATCAATCCACTTTCCAACCAATAAATCTGCACACTAAGTAGACACATTAGTATAACAAACACAAATTTTGTTGATCATCAAAACTCAAAAATAGTCCGGGGTTAATTTAAGCATAAAACTCAACCAAGCGTTTAAGGCTCAACAATCTCCTCATTTTTGATGATCACAAAACTTGATATGTAATTTGCATGAAATGTGATTAAACATGACTCCCCCTTAACAATTGCAAAGCACATACAAGATTACCAAGTAAAGCATAAAGCAAACAACTCTCCCCCTCAAATCATGCATACAAAAGCTCTCCCCCTCAAACTATGCATGTATTAAACTTCAAGTTTATCACAAAATTCTCCCCCTTTTGTGATAATCAAAAAGCACATAATTCAAATAATCAAAGCATAAGTATATGTTGACATATAACCATATTTTAACAATTTACACATGTTCCTCATCAAGCATGTAATAACCATAACAAGCATAAGATTAAATTATTGTGAGGAAAAAACAAACATGTGTTTAAGGCAATCAACAATGAATTCTAAACAATGCAAAGTGTGTGTATGTTCTACCAAGAGTTCATGCACTTATGCCCAATCAACATTAAAATTCTCAAAGCATCATTTGATAAATGATAGCATTATATCAAAGATAGAGCATCTAAACAATTATAGCATGCTTAATCACATAATTTCACATTTTCACATAGTATATTCAAATTTGAATTCAAGGCATATCAAGATACTTACTATAAAAGGATAAGCATACATCATGCATCAAAACAATTTATATGTGCATATGCTAAGGGGATATGCATTTTACTACCAATGAATATTGAGCTTCATTATTTATTGGTCACAATTAATTTGTGTCAATGAAATTTTGAATTGCTCTTTTAGATGCACAAAATAAATTTACCTTTGATGACAAGAGTGTGTTCTTGTCATTGGTCATATACCTCGTGCTTCCTCTATAGTGGTGAATGAGATAGTCTCCTCCCTTGAGTTGCTTGTGCCTTCATCTTCCATCCCATTATTGTCCCTACAAAACAAATTTACAATTGGATGATCTTTGGTACCCATTTGATTTTTGGGTCCTTGAGGGTTAGCTTTCATTGGCACCTTTGGAATCCATTTCCACCTCTTGTTAGGTTGGTATTGGATTTTAGCAAACCTACATTTATTCTTAGTATGACCATTTATACAACAATAATTGCAAGTAGGAGAATTATGCTTAGCTTTAGCTAACAAGCTTGAAAATGTTTTAGTTTTGCTTGAGAAGCCTAGTCTGGCTTTATCGAAGCTACAACGTTGCAAGCCAAGCAATTCATTCATCTTTAAACTATTGTCACTAAATTTGCAAAAAGATTTCTTTAAAGAACTTAATTCATTTTTCAATGAATTGTTTTCTTAATCCCTCTTGACTATCTCAAGTTTGAGTAATTTGTTACTCATCTAGGTTTTGCCAAGAACATCAACAAGTTCATGATAGGAATTTAACAATTCATCAAAAGATGATACCTCATCGTCGCTTTCATCTTCTTCATCATTTATGTCATCTTTGGCCATGAGACAAATATTTGTTCCTTCTTCATCGGAGTCGCTATCACTCCATGTGGCTATAAAAGCTTTCTTCTTTCCTTTGTCCACATTCTTCTTCCTAGGACATTTATTAGCATAATGACCTTTTTCTTGACAATTATAGCAAGTTACCTCTTGTTTTGAATCATGTTTGGTAGCACTAGAGGTCTTTGGCTTGTTATGTTTGTTGAAGAACTTCTTGAACTTTCTAGTGAACAAAATCATCTCTTCATCATCATCACCATCTTCATCATCGGATTGATCTTTCCTCCCAACCAAGGCAATCCCTTTTCTTATGGATCTCTCATCCTCCTTTATTCCCTTCCTTGTTGACACTTCAAGCTCATGGGTCACCAATGTGCCATGAAGTTCATCAAGGTCATAAGATGCACTTTCTCCTTTGTTTGATTCGATGATGGCCGTCCTCTTTGCATCCCATTCCTTTGGCAAGGCACGTAGTGCTCTTCTCCATATTTGCTTTGGAGGATACTTCTCTCCAAGTTGAGCAAGCTCATTTATGATTTGGGTGAGCCTTCTAAACATCGAATCAACCTATTCTCCGGACTCCATCTCAAATGTCTCATACTTGAGTTGCAATAGGTACATCTTTGTCTCCTTCACTTGATTTGTGCCCTCATGACAAATTTGCAATTTGTCCCATATCTCCTTTGCGGTTGAGCACATCGAGATCCGGTTGTACTCCTTCATATCTAAAGCACAATGTAAAATATTAATAGCTTTAGCATTTTGCGAAATTAAAATCATATCCGCCCTTGTAAAATCGTCCATTTCTTTGGGAACACTTATTCCCCCAACTTCCTTTAAAGGAATGTGTGGACCTTTCATAATGATCTTCCATAGGTTATAATCTACGGATTGGATGTATAGAGAAATTCTATTCTTCCAATAACTGTAGTTATCTCCCGTGAAGAGCGGAGGTCGATTTGTCGATTGACCTTGAGCAAACTCATTTGCTAGATTAGCCATATAAAATTTTGATTTAAAAACAAAAATCAAATGGCTCTGATACCACTTGTTGGAACCGAAGAGGGGGGTGAATGAGGTTCCTTGGCTACTTTAGCATTTTAAAATGAATTTGCAAAATAAACGAGTTTGTGTTACGGAAGACTTAAGTCAATCGATAAATAAATAAAATGAAGAAAGTAAATAAATGCGTAATTAAAATAAAGCGATAAACGACAATAGAATTTGTTATAGAAGTTCGGCAATGAATCGCCTAAGTCTCCTCTTCCCGGCTAGATAACTTCCAACCGAGGTTCCACTAGAACGAATGATCTTGGCCTTGAGGGCTCCAAGTTAGCCACACTACAACTCTTCCCGAGTACACAAAGCTCTTCACGAGCACCACACTCTTCACGAGTCTTCTTGCCTTAAGGGCTCCAATGATAGCCACACAAAACTCTTCCCAAGTTGCCAACAGTCTTCACGAGTCTTCTTGGCCTTAAGGGCTCCAAGGATAGCCACAACACATGCACCAACTTTACTTGTTGATGACTTTACAATTTTCAACTTGCGTCGGTGTTGGAGGACCTTACAAATAAATCAACAACACCTTCACGGTGTAACAACACGAAGAAACCAAGACTCTCACAAAAGAAAAGAATCACAAACTCCAATACAACACAAATGTATGGAGATTGCAATGCTATATGAAATTTGAATAAGCAAAGCTTTGATGAAGTTTGTAGGCTTGTTTCTTGTACTCAAAATGCTCCAAAACATCCATATTTATAGTGTAGGAGGCCCCAAGGCTCCTACTAGCCATTGCTACACATAAGGCTTGAATCACTCCTTGATCGCCTCGGACATCGCCTCGGGCAACGGTCACCACAATACACGCATCGCCTCAGGCGATCAACAACACAAATCAATGTCGTAGCCTCAGTTGGTCAAAATCTTCCATCGCCTCAGGCGAAGCATCGATCGCCTCAGGCGTTCAGGCCATCGCCTCGGGCGAACTCCCCCTGCGCGCGAGCCTCGGCGTCGCCTCTGTCGATGTGCGTGGCGATGTTGCTCCTGGCTTCCATCGCCTGGGGCGATCCAGACCAGAATTTGCATACTTGATTTTCTTCAATCAATCCACTTTCCAACCAGTAAATCTGCACACAAAGTAGACACATTAGTGTAACAAACACAAGTTTTGTTGATCATCAAAACTCAAAAATAGTCCGGGGTTAATTTAAGCATTAAACTCACCCAAGGGTTTAAGGCTCAACAAATATCTTGTAAAGTGATGGTAGCCTCACCAAATCTGAAATGAAATATATGGGTCTCAGGCCTCTATCGCTCAACAAGAGCGGTAATCAAATGATTATTATAAATACAATAGCCAGATTGAAAAACATCATAAAATCCCATATCAGTTATATGCCTCCAAACACGATCGTGTATCACGTTCTCATTATACAACCCCCAGATAAGGTTGTCTATATGTGCAGTAGTAGAATATTATCGATATTCTAGGAAGAAACATCATTGGAGTATGCGTAGATTGTAGATATAATATAATTGAATATTCGGGACCTCGATTTAATGTCATCCTAAAATTAATAAAAAAAATTAACACATATCAACTATTTATAATATTAATAAAATATACTATACATACATATTGAAAAAAATATTGAATTTTTTTATTCATTTAAAAAATATCTATCACAAATATAGGAAATGAAAAAATTATAATAGTTTAAAATAGTTTACTAACCTTTAAAACTTTAGATGAAACGCACGTAGAGGAAATGCAAGGCAAATGAATTATTTTAAAATAATTTACTAACCTTCAAGTTAGTTGAGATGAAAAAACCTACGATGCTTGTGAATAATAAAGAAAATTGCTCCGAAATGGAAGAAGAAGAGAGATGTTAGAATGATGTTACTTGATAAAAATTTTCGGACATTTTGTAGAGTTTTCTCGCTTTCGTGCATTTAATAGGCAGGTAAGAGGTAGGAGTCGCTTGGGGGAGAAACCACTCTAAAGGTAGGGGCCGCCCTCTACCATCTAGCAACCGCCCATAGGGTTGGCGGCAGCTATTAAGGTAGGGCGGCCACTTATAAAGGAGGGGCTGCTTCATGGTGAAGCGGCCCCTCATTAAACCTCATCCACCATCCTCAATGAGGTTTTACGGTATATTTGCAACAATTTTATTTTCGAAGTATTTTTTAGAATTAATTTTTTTTCAAATTTTTTTTAATTTTTTTTTTGGTAAAATGGATTAATTAATAAATACTTAATACAACTGAGCATATCCCGATAAATAGTACAAGACAAACCTAATATATATTTACTTGAGTTGGGTGGATTTATAATTTAGGTTGAGTGGGCAAAAAAGCATTAAAAACGTGGAAAATATTTTTAAGAAATATTACAATTTTGAAGGGAGCAATATGCAATTTTACAATGGCAAAATGTAATTTTAGGATAGAAAATATAATTTTAAGGGGTAATATAAAAAAAAAAATTATGGAGAGCACTTGCCCTCCTTACCTTCACGAGTGTCCGTGCTCGCACTTGAGCGAAATGGCAGAACAAAAGGTATATAAACAAGAATACATGTAATTTAATCTTTACAAAATGTATATCCACATGATAGTTTAAATTCTCAAATAGTATAAAGAAGTTGACCATGCAAGAAGATCTCGAACTCTAACCTCAGTTATTTGAGAGCTCAAATGTCTTTATATATATTTTTTGAGTGTCATAATGAACCCACAATCTTCTATGAATGCTCAACCAACAGATAAATGTATGACTAATGATGTTACTTGGAAAACTTTAATACTCGGGTCTTCCCAAGCATACCAAAAATCCTCACAAACTAATATACTATTTCCTGCACAGAAAGCTTTTAGAAGGGAGCTGAAATTTTTTTTCGGCGTAGCCTCTCCAATGTTTAAGTCATAAATATGAAAATATAATGTAGGGAATTATATAGAAAACACTCAATTACGAGCATCTGTTTGCATGGTGGACCAAAAGTAACCAGCCAATAAGGCTTTTTGGGCCAAGGCTATCCTGCCGAGGTGATTCCCTCAACATTCTTCGTGGATTCTTTAAGAACGTAACAAACTTCTTCAGCATACAGACAGCGGAGCAAGAGATCTCGATCAGGACCTTTTATACAATGTTCCGTCTATCAAAGCAAAAATAAGGGCTTGTCTTTGCAACTTTTGGGCCATTTCTTTATCTTTGGGAAGTTCGTTGTCCTGGATTAACTTTAGTATATGGGTCATCCAGTTGTCTTTATGGGGCTGAGTAGTGGGTTGGGTTGATTGGCCCAGCTCTACTTGAAATACCACCTTCATCTGTGACCAGGGTTTAGTGTAGTATCCATCTTGGAGAGCTGGTCGACCTCTATGTTTTCTTCTATCTTGATTTGCACATTACCCATTCCAAGAAGTATGGTCTCAACCTTCTTGCAGTGGTCACTAGAGCTAGTGCTAACTTCTTATACTTCTCGATATCTGAGGTTGGCTCCTCTTAATGCATCATTAAATATAATACACAGGTTTCTAGTTACTCCATCCTGGTTAATCAAGACTGAACTCAGGGCATGCTCCGTGGCCGACAGGTAGACACATAACTTCTCTCCCGGCTCAGGTTTAACCTGGATGGGGAGGTCAGCCAAATGTCTATTGAGGTCTTCAAAGGTCTTCTCATACTTGATGCCAAAGGCATGACCACATAATAGTTTGTTCCGTCAAAGGTGAAAAAATGGCATTTTTTTTGTGGTACCCTTGGTAGGCATCCATGAAGCAAAATAAATCATATCCTAAAGTAGAATCAACAAGTTGGTCAATCCGAGGCAAATGATAACAATCCTTTGGATAAGCTTTATTAAGGTCTCAAAAGTCTATGCACCTTCTCCAATTCCCAGATGATTTAGGAATGAGTACTACATTGGAGAGCCAGGTTTGGAATGAACCTCTCGTATCTGTCCTGCCTTCATAAGGGTCTGTACTTCTGTCCTATTACCCTATCTTTCTTGGGCTCAAAATGCCTCATTTCCGTGATTACTCAATCTATGTTGTGTAATTTCCGCGGAGATCATGGCCAGTTCAATCGAGGACCATGTGAAAACACTGACTTGTTTGACAGGTAGCTCATGAGTTCCTTGTTCAGCTCCGAATCCAGGTCTGAGTCAATGTAGGAGATGCACTCCTCGGTCTGACTGATCTCTGCTTCCCCAATCACTTCTTCTTGATCTCTTAACCTAAGTTTTCACTATTTTATCATAACACTTTTTTGAAGATGGCTGATCCCCTATGATCTCTCCAATTTTGTTCCACATTGGAAATTTCATTTTCTAGTGGCAAGTAGAGGCTATACCCTGGAATCATTCATGGCTGGTCTCCCAAATACGAAATTATAGGACGAGGGGGTATCTACCATTGTGAACAAAATCATTATGGTCTTCATCCTACGGAGAGGGGTAAATGGATCTGGCATATAGGATACACTGCGTGACCTGCAAATTCGATACTCCGTGTGACCTGCAAATCCGAACAGGGATGTATTCAGTTGTTCCTTCCGATACTCTACCAAATCCATCTGCTGCTGGAAGACTTCACCGAATAACACATTGACAGAGCTCCCTGAATCTAGAAATACTCTACCCACTTTGTAATTCATGAATGTTCCCCTTATGACCGGGGCATCATTATGAGGGGTTGGTTGCCTTCCTGGGCCGGTTAGAATCATCATCAAATGGACCCACCTTAGATCATATCAATGACTCCCGGGTAGGGTGATTCTCGGGGTATGTGTCCTCTTTCTTCTCCTCTGGTCTTCTATCCTGATTCTGACCTCGACCGTAGATTCCAGCCTGACCTTGGAAATATCCCCGACCACCTCTATCTCGTGGCCAAGGTGCACCTCTACCTCGTCCTACGGGTGGATTCCCATCCTGAGAATCAGGTTGGGTCAGCAAGTGTTTTTATTGGGAACTGTTATGAATAGCTTTTCCTAGTTTCTTATCTAATCGATGGAACTCCTGGGTGTCGTGCCCATACTCTTTGTGGAAAATACAATATTTTTCAGTATTTTCTTTTCGTTGTTTTATGATCTCCCTTCGATTGGGCTGGCCTAGGAAAAGCCTGTTTTTCATCACATATCAAACTGTCTGTTCCTTTAAGACTTTCAGAGGCATAAAATTTACAAAAAAGCCCTAGAAAAGGTCTGCCAGCTGGCCTCTTTTCCCCTCGGGCAGGTTAATCCATATGCTTCCATATCTTTTCCTTGCAGACCTCTTCAATTTTTTACTTCTTCGACATTGATATATTTTGCAGCTCTGGTTAGAAGGTCGTCATAAGTAGTAGGGGTTTTTGATGAGGGAGCGGAATAATTCTCCTCCCCTCAGGTCCTGAGTGATGACACTGATCAGAATTTTGGTAGGGAAGGTCGGGACTTCGAGGGTAGCTATATTGAGTACTCCAATATATTCACACAAGGCCTCTTCTTCAGGTTGCTTCATCTCGAACAGACTCAGGGGAGTTTTTGGGTATTTCTTACTGCTGGTGAACTGATGTAGGAAAGCCGAAGTGAATTCCTTGAAGGATGTGATAGAACCGGGTTCCAGCTGTTTGAACCATTGCTGAGCAGACCTTGATAGAGTAGTGAGGAAAACTTTGCACTTTAGCCGATCTGAATAGCAGTGGAGCATAACTGTTGCTCCACTGCATTTTAAAACCGGCCAAGATCCTCCTCCGGGTTAATGCTTCCATCGTATTACCCTATGTTGGCGAGCCTAAAATTGTTGGGCAGTTCTTCTCTGACGAATTCTTCAGAAAAACGGGTCCTTTTTTCTAGAATAACTGGTCTCCTCGTCTCTTTTCTCATTCTTCGGACCTCATCTCTTAGTTTCTCCATCTGTTACCCTAAGGTCGTGCTCTCTGAAACTATAGTGTGAGACACAACCTCGTGATCAGGTTGTCCTCTCTAGTACTGTTCACCTCAGGGATTTGCTCGGCTCGAAGCCTAGCTCCCACTACCATGCCCTTAATAGTAGTGATGATCTGTGTCAATTGTTCGATGGTGAGATCTCCCACCTTCCTCGCGGCAGGTGGTGGTTGTTCTTCCCTATTAACGAAGTCGCGAGGAGGTTGGTTCCCATCTTGGTTAGTCTTCTGGGTGTTCACCATGTTATCAGCGTCTTTTGATCAATAGTTCCCACATATGGCACCATGGTGTTACCTGGAAAATTGGAAGTGTAGACGAGTGGCCTTCCCAAGCACATAAAAAAATCCTCACAAACCAGAACGCTTTTTCCTACACATAAAACTATTAGAAGGGAGTTGGAAAAATGTTGATGTAGCTCATCCGATGCTTAAGCCAGCTATATGAAAAATATAATGCAGGAAAATATATAGAAAAATAGTAAATTTTTAATAAATAAATTGTAAAGCAAAGCAAGTATTTGTAGCAAACCTTTTAGAGCTAAAACCAGTAAGTGGAAGGTCCTTCCAAAATTTGGACACTTGGTATTATCAAGATGACATCGAATCTAATTGAATCAAATCAAATCCAGATTTGCCATAATCTCTGATTTTTTGGGATTCTTAAGATATTGACCCAACGTAAAAAGATTTTATATTAACCAGACTTGAGCTAAACTACATGGTCCTTTCAACTTGTGCTCGAACCTTACTTGTACTAACTTTGTCATTTTCAACATGGGTTCCTCCTCTTTGATACTGAGCTCCAGCCCTGTCTGCCGAGCTTTCCCTCTAGGATCTAGCTCTGCCCACCTAAGGCCAACCTCCAAATAGTTCAGCTTCACCTTTTCTATCTTTTATTCCAGATCGAGATTCTCTGAACCGAGCTGTAGATATGTCTTATTCTTGGCGAACCTTGTTTGCTTCCTGTTTGAGCTAAGTTTGACTTCTACATGCTTTAAATTACCTCAGACTACACAAAGGCCCTATGAACATGAGCAATCATAGTCCTAAAAATTGATAAGTATGATTCACCCTAAAGACCCCAACCAAGAACGAAGACACCAAAATATATGAGAATGAAAGATCGCCTTGTCAAAACAACTAACTCATTTCGAATCAAGCAAATTCTCTTGAAGAGGTGAATCAATAAATCTTGTTGTTCAGGACCACAACTCGCCTCTACGGAGATAAATATGATATATTAATGAGCCCACAATGATCATTTATCGAGGGAAAATTACATTATCATTCCTATAAATATCGAAAAAAGCATAAAAGCCTTTATATAAAATTAAAGGTCTTTTAACTCCCTTTTTAAAAAAAAAAAAAAAAGCAGGCCTATTTACCTCATTTGTAACGGTTTTATGCCTAATAGCATACTACATTTTTTACATTTTTCATCCCTAGTAAATATTGAAAAAACACAAAATCCTTTATATAAAGTTAAAAGTCTTGTTAAACCCAGTTTTTTTTTTAAAAATTCAAGCTAATTTACCCCATTTATAAGCGTTTTATGCCTGATTTAAAACACACAAAAAAACATGGGATTTAAAATATGTTTGTTAGGTTTAGAGAATCTTATTATTCTGAATTTGATGTTAATAAAACTTGTTTCCTTTTGTCCTAATAAATATATCAAGTGTGCAGCTAAGTTATGCAAAGCATAACGCATTAGAAAAGTAGCTGAAGTTCAAACCAAACAAGTCACACTAGTACAACTGACTTGAGTATAGCTTAGGATTGTCAGAACCAATCTTCATATCTAGTTGATGATTGACATAACCAATCTATGCCTGAATAGCAAAATGGCTCGCCGAAGTTAGAGAAAGAAATACTAGTTAACTGACCAATGGAGTTGAACAAATCTACATGGCAGCACATATAAAGACTAGCAATGTAATCTATAAGAATAAGTGATTGTCACCAAACTATTAGCGAACCTATCACCAACAAGATCTCATTCAGAGAATATTACTAGGAAGGTCAGAGAACATGTTGCAGATAACGAACAAGTCAAATATGGACATTGCTGAAGCTAGAAAAAAGTACAAAGAAGTCAAGATCGTACAAGTACTTTTTAACAGACATGGTACTGAGTCTAATAGCAAAATCCTTGTTGGGCTACTTATACATGATAGGCTTAGATATTACGTGTTTTTAGCTGTAATTTCTTACCGTTTTTCGTACTTTCTCTTGGATGAAATTACGCTTTTAAGTGTTTATTTGTTTGTTTCAGGAAAATAGGTCGGAAATGGTAGAAATGAGCTAAAATGAAGAAAACGGTGAAATCGAGGCGAAAAAGAGGAAAAGTGAAGAATTCAGATTTTTAAGGCACCGATCGATCGAGATTATTTCTCGATCGATCGATCCGGGCAGAGACTTCAGCAACAAATTTAGCAAAGTGTCGATCGATCGGAACAAAAATCCGATCCATCGATCGAGGCAGAGGGTTTTAAACGCTGAAGTGAACAGTGCACCGATCGATCGAAAATTCTTTTCGATCGATCGATACGCGATTTTCTGAAAATCTTATCTTCCAAATTTAACTTGATTTTCGGGGGATTTAAAAGGGGATCCTTTCCATATCATTCCATATCATATCAGAGAGGGAAGAGAGCCGATTTTCATCACCCTAAAACCCTAGCCGCCGCCGAGAAGAAGCCGAGGAAAAGCCGTCTTCCTCCGTTCTTCGTCCGAGCTTGAGCGAGATATTTCCGGAGTGCAAGGAAGGAGCAAGAGAAGAGATTACGGTGCAACGCACGGATTCGTTCCAGCATTTATCATATTTCTAAACTCGGATTTATTTGATTTTCATTTTCATTGGATGTTTTTGAGGTTGAGAAACAATTAAACGTCTTATTGATTTGTTTTGAACTGAATTGAGTTTATTTTATTGAATTTGAGTATAATTGTGTTAGATTTATTGATTCGAATGTGTTTGAGTGGATTGATTTCTTATTGTTCATGAATTAAATGCTTATTAAGATCAAAGCCTAGCTAACTTTGATTGAATTATGTGAGTTATAACCGAGATCGAGAGATAACGTTATAATACGCTACATTAATGCATGATGTATGTTTAAGATTGAGATCGAGAGATAAAATCACATACGTGAGCACTTTGAATCGAGAGATTTAGAGTAACTAGGTTTTGAAGATTTATGCAATATCGGATTAGTAAATAAGTGAACGAGAGTTGCTTGTTCTAATTTGATATTAGTTTCTATACAGCTCGAGAGAGTGTATTGAATAATAACGAAAACCTTTCACCTTAAGAATCAATTGTTTGGTAATTGCTTATTCAAACGAATCTTTAAAGATAACATAATTGAACAAAGAGCTAGATAAATTTCTCGAGCGAAATTCCTTTGCATATCCGGAAGCCATTTATTTTATCTATTCCTGTTTTATTTGGGTACTTTAGATTTCATTTTGCATTAGTTAATCTCCCCCATTTTTAATCGTAGGCTAAATATAATTTTACTAGTTTTATTTTGGTACTTATATGTTAGTCTCTGTGGATTCGACAACCCTTACTTTCATTTAACTATACTAAAACTTGACAACCATGCACTTGTGGTAGAATCGCGTCACACTCTGAAATCTTTTTTGTTTAAAAATATCACGGTCAAGTTTTTGGCCCCGTTGCCGGGGACTAATCTGTATAATATCATACGAGATTAGTTAATTGTAATTTAGCCAATTTGTATTATTTCGTTTTTGTTTTTGTTTTTCGTTTTCATTTGTTGATTTTTGTTATTGATTTTTGTATTTTTGTTGTTGTTTCCTTTTGTCTGATTCAGTACAGGAGGCATTTGTCTAGTGCATGCTCAGAAGAGAGGAACCCATTCTCGAGCCATTTGATCCTGAAATAGAGAGAACTCTACTTAGAAGACTACGAGAATCTCGAGCAATGGCCGACAATAACGAGGCACAAAACCCGAGATCGATGATGGACTTTGCACAGCCAGCGTTCATGGATCTTTATCCAGCATTACTAGGCCGACAATCCAGGCAAATAATTTTGAGATCAAGCCTGCAATTATTCAAATGATACAGCACTCTGTAATGTTTGGGGGAGCTGCCACAGACGATCCAAACACTCACATCTCCAACTTCTTGGAGATCTGTGACACGTTTAAACATAATGGCGTCTCCGACGACGTCATCAGGTTAAGGCTCTTCCCTTTTTCATTGAGAGACAAAGCTAAATCCTGGTTGAATTCATTACCTGCAGAATCGATTACAACATGGGAAGGGATGACAAAAGCTTTCTTATCGAAGTACTTTCCTCCCTCCAAGACGGCAAAGATGCGGAACGATATCACTACGTTTGGGCAATTCGACCCCGATAGTTTATACGAGGCGTGGGATCGTTTCAAAGATTTATTGAGGAGATGCCCACATCACGGTCTACCAATCTGGCTGCAGGTACAGACTTTTTACAATGGTTTGTTTTCTGCTAACCAATCAATGATAGATGCAGCATCTGGGGGATCGATCATGCGGAAGACACCGGAAGAAGCGTATGACTTATTGGAGGAAATGGCGTCCAATAGCTATCAGTGGCAATCGGAAAGGAACACGCCATAGAAACCAATAGGAGTCCATCAAGTGGATTAGATTACTGCCATTTCGGCTCAGTTGGAAGCTATGAATCGGAAGATAGATAGCATGGGTGCAGCAGCAATGCAAGCTCAAGCTATTTTCTGTGATTTATGTGGAGGCGGTCATCCGAGCATTGAGTGCCAAGCAGGTAACCCATTCATGCAAACTAATGAAGTGGTGAATTTTGTAGGTAACAGGCATCCCAACAATCTGTACTCGAACTCATACAACCCGGGGTGGAGGAACCACCCAAATGTTAGGTGGACCAACAAAGAGAATGTGTTAAATCCACAGCTACAACCGGGAGGGTCGAATAAACCGAGTATGGAAGAGCTAATAGCCAAATGCATAGTGTCAACTGAAACCAGAATGACGACTCAGGATGCATCCATAAAGAACTTGGAAGTGAGAGTGGGGCAGCTCGCATCATTAATATCCGGACGAACGCAGGGCATGATACCAATTGGGACAGTGAAGAACCAAAACGAGCAAGCAAAGGCCATTGAGTTAAGGAGTGGAAAAGAGCTAAGACCGCAAGCTGAAGCAGAAGAGAGTCATGGAGAGACATCTGAAGGCAAGGATAAGACTAAGGAAAAGGAGACGGAGAAAGGTAAGAATTCTAACACTACACCGATCACACACACTGATAGGATAGTAATTCCTTCCCCATTTCCCGCAGCATTAAAAAAGGCTAAGATGGACGCAGAATTTGGTAAGTTTCTTGAAGTATTTAAGAAACTACATATTAATATTCCATTCGCTGATGCTTTACTTCAGATGCCTAGTTATGCTAAGTTTTTGAAGGAAATTTTGTCAAATAAGCGAAAGTTGGGTGAATATGAAACTGTAAGCTTGACGGAGGAGTGCTCAGCAATTGTGCAAAATAAAATGCCTCCAAAGTTAAAAGACCCAGGGAGTTTTACTATACCTTGCACCATAGGATCAGTATCTTTTACAAAGTCATTATGTGATTTGGGTGCTAGTATAAATTTGATGTCATTCTCTATTTTCAGGAAGTTGGGGCTAGGTGAGACGAAACCTACTAAGGTTTCACTACAATTAGCAGATCGATCCATCACATACCCCAGGGTTATCATTGAAGACGTTGTAGTCAAAGTGGATAAATTTATCTTTCCCGTTGATTTTCTGGTACTAGATATGGAAGCAGATTCAGAGACACCACTGATTTTGGGTCGACCATTCTTAGCAACGGGAAAAGCAATCATCGATGTTCAACAAGGGAAGCTGATCCTCCGAGTAGGGGAGGATCAAGTTACTTTTAATGTTTTTAAAGCACTTCAACACCCACACGACGAACACATGTGTTTCAATGTAGATATTATTGATGTTCTGACAGGTGAGGTGTTGCAAGATACATTCAGGGATAACATGGAAGCATGCTTAGTGGAAGCTGATAAGCAACATTGCAAGGAAGACATCAAGAGTATAGCTTATATGAACAACACCAGTCCTTACATGAAACGAGCCACTGAGAATCTTGGAGAGTTGGGAAAAAGGGATATTAAACCTCAAAAGCCATCAATTGAAGAGTCACATACTCTCGAGCTCAAACCTCTTCCATCACGTCTCAAGTATATTTTCTTAGATGCTGAAAAATCTCTACCAATCATTATTTCTTCATCTTTGACAGGAGATAATGAGGAAAAGCTTGTGAAAGTCCTTCAAGAACACAAGAAAGCACTTGGATGGAAGATATCAGATATTAAAGGAATTAGTCCATCGATCTGCATGCATAAAATTCTTATGGAGGACACATTCAAGGCCGTGGTCCAACCACAACGTCGTCTTAATCCAAAAATGCAAGAGGTAGTAAAAGCTGAGATTATCAAGCTAATGGACGCAGGTATTATCTATCCTATCTCTGATAGCTCATGGGTAAGTCATATTCAATGTGTACCAAAGAAATGGGGTATTACCGTTGCCCCTAATGAGAACAATGAGTTAATACCTACAAGAATAGTCACGGGGTGGAGAGTGTGCATTGATTATAGGAGATTAAATGATTCTACTCGTAAAGACCACTTTCCCCTTCCCTTCATTGATCAAATGGTAGAGAGGTTAGCAGGGTATGATTTTTATTGCTTTCTAGATGGATATTCGGGATATAACCAAATTGCAATTACACCTGAGGATCAAGAGAAGACCACATTCACTTGTCCTTATGGCACATTTGCGTTCAGACGAATGCCATTTGGATTATGTAATGCACCTGCTACCTTTCAAAGATGTATGGTGGCCATATTCCATGACATGATAGAGAAATTCTTAGAAGTATTCATGGATGCCTTTCTGTGTTTGGTTCTTCTTTTGATATATGTTTGTATAACTTGACTTTAGTGTTGGCAAGGTGTGAAGAGACAAATCTTGTACTGAATTGGGAGAAGTGTCACTTCATGGTCCAAGAAGGAATAGTCTTGAGACACAAGATATCTGAGAAGGGTATTGAAGTGGATCGGGCAAAGATTCAAGTGATACAACAATTGCCACCACCGACAACAGTAAAGGGAATCCAAAGCTTCTTAGGACATGCGGGATTTTAGCGACGTTTCATTAAGGATTTCTAAAAAATTTCTAAACCTTTATCTCACTTGTTAACTAAAGATGCATCTTATGAATTTGATTCTGATTGTATGCAGGCGTTCAATACTCTCAAGGAGAAATTGGTAACCGCACCTGTGTTGGTCGCACCTGATTGGGAGTTACCTTTTGAACTGATGTGTGACGCCAGCGACACCGCGGTAGGAGCAGTCTTAGGTCAAAGGAGGAACAAGGTATTTCATACGATTTACTATGCTAGTCGCACTTTGAATGAAGCACAAATTAACTATGCCACCACTGAAAAAGAGCTTCTAGCCATAGTTTTTGATTTTGATAAGTTTCACTCCTACCTATGTCTTGTTAAAGTTATCGTGTACACCGACCACGGTGCACTTAAATACTTAATTGCAAAGAAAGATGCCAAACCACGCTTGATTAGGTGGATTTTATTATTGCAAGAATTTGACTTGGAGATAAGAGATAAGAAAGGTGTTGAAAATGTGGTTGCAGATCATTTATCGCGAATTGAGAACAGTAATGATGCAAGTGACAATGAGGTAGATGAAATTAATGAAAATTTCCCTGATGAGCAATTGTTTAGTGCTGATATAGTACCTTGGTATGCACATTTTGCAAACTATATTGTTAGTGGTATCCTCCCACAAAATCTGACTTTTTATCAAAAGAAAAAATTCTTTTCTGAGGTTAAACATCTTATGTGGGAGGAGCCATATTTGTTCAAAGTTTGTGCAGACAACATCATAAGGCGATGTATCCCCGAGGAGGATATGCAAGATATCTTGAAGCAATGCCATGATGGAGATACAGGTGGGCATTTTGGAGCTACCAAAACAGCTGCTAAGGTACTTGCTTCTGGATTTTATTGGCCAACGCTGTATAGGGATACATTCAGGTATGTCTCTTCTTGTGATAGATGTCAGAGGGTCGGTAATATTTCTAGGAGGAATGAATTACCATTGACCAATTCTTGAATGTGAGATTTTTGTTGTGTGGGGAATAGATTTCATGGGACCCTTCCCAAGCTCTTGCTTAAATAAATACATACTTGTCGCAGTAGTTATGTGTCAAAGTGGGTAGAGGCGGAAGCTTTGCGTACTAATGATGCTCGAGTGGTTGTGCAATTTTTGAAAAGAAAAATTTTTACTCGTTTTGGCACCCCTCGAGCGATTATTAGTGATGGTGGCACTCATCTTCGTAACAAACAATTTGAAAAGCTTTTGAGTAAATATGGTGTCACCCACAAAGTGTCTTCACCTTATCATCCACAAACCAGTGGGCAAGTAGAAGTTTCTAATCGAGAATTGAAGAGGATTTTGGAAAAGACAGTGACTCTAAGCCGAAAGGATTGGTCCTTACGCTTAGCTGATGCACTATGGGCCTATAGAACTGCTTTTAAGACACATATTGGCACATCTCCCTATAAGTTGGTATTTGGTAAGGCATGTCACCTCCCTGTTGAACTTAAGCATAAAGCATATTGGGCTATTAAATGGTTAAATTTTGACTGTCATGTTGCAGGTGAGAAGCGTCTTTTACAATTGAATGAGATGGAAGAATTTAGGAATCAGGCATATGAGAATGCCAAGATTTACAAAGAGAAAACCAAGAAGTGACATGATTCTCATATACAAAAGAAGGACTTCAAGGTAGGAGATGTCGTACTCTTGTTCAACTCCAGACTGCGACTCTTTCCAGGCAAACTACGTTCTCGTTGGTCCGGGCCATTCACCATTTCAAAAATCTACCCCTCTGGTGCAATTGAAGTTACCGATCCCAGCAGGGGAACATTTACAGTGAATGGGCAGCGCTTAAAGCATTATCACATGAGCAATGAAGTCCAAACAGTTACCTCTATAGTTTATCTTGACAACTGAGAGAGAGGAGATGACAGTCCAGCTTGGGACTATAAATCAAGAACTCTTTCTTATCCCCTTTGTTTCTTTTTCTTTTTCTTTAGTTTAGTTTAATTGATTTTGTTATTTTGTTTCTTTTGTTTTTAGCAAGAATCCGTGTGTGATGAGCCGTCCTACCCAGTTCCCCCTCCGGAGCATGATGAGGACGACGATCGTCGTCATGGTATGTGGTTTTTGCCATTACATTTATTTTTCTTGTTCATTGAGGGCAATGCACATATTAAGTTTGGGGGGGGGGGGGGGGTTGTTTATATTTGTTTATATTTGTAGTTTTTGCACTTTTTGCTACTTGTCTTGGTTCTTTCCTTGCATGACTGCACGTTTATGAGACTAATTCGTCCTTGAGAGCTATCAACAAAATTTTTTTTTAAAAATGAATTATTCTTGAGAAATGACGAGTTGGATTTGCAACGGTAATACATGATGAAATTAATCCCCATCTAGATAGGAGTCATGAAAATTTTTAACTTGTTTGTATATATCCTTTGTTGAGCTTATGTCAAAATTGAGGAATAGTTTGAGCACGTTTTGAGTCATGATTGAGTGAAGTATATATTGAATAAAGTGAAAACTTGTGTTAACTATGATTAGTCTTGAGCATCTTAGAAAACTCTACAATTTATTTGAAAGCACTGAGGCGAAATTTTATAATTAGGAACTTGACTTGGAGATGATTTAGGCGATCTTTGGACCGTTTGTGCCTTTCAAGCTTACCTTGTCTATATCATTCCTTAGTGTCCCCTCTTGAGCCTTATTGAAAAAGAATGATATATGCATTGCATATAACTAGACCCACATTCGATATTTTTGGCTAACTCATTATACCTACCTTGGATTGGGCCTAAAGGAAAAAATTTATCCGTTCCTAA